>JAPMUY010011170.1:0-133266 GCA_026901105.3 Galaxias olidus | reverse complement strand
GTGACTACAGTCTGTCTCTGGTGGCCTACGCCCTGTCTTTGGCCAATAGTGAGAAGGCTGGAGAGGCTGTGGATAAGCTGATGGCACGAGCAAAGCTGAGGGGTAATCAAACAGATGAGGACATGGGATAGCGATTAAGGAGAGGCCCTCTGCCCAACTATCACTTCAACTATTTAAGGATTTCCAGCTGCAGTAGCAACTGCATGTGCTACACTTTTTTTTCAATAGGGAAACGCTTTGACACCACATCGTTTCGAAAGAGTTGTATCTAAACGACTGACATGACTCGCTTCCTGTCATGTGATCAGTAATCCAGTCAACCAGCAGTTGTCTTTCGTGTGCAGATGGGATGCCGTATTGGAGCTCTTCCAATGCCGGCCTCTCGGATTCCTGGCAGCCAAGCTCGACTGACATCGAAATGGTCGCCTACCTGCTGCTGGCTTTGCACAAGCAGTCCCAGGGAGGTCGGGGCCTCCCTCTGATGAAGTGGCTCAGCCAGCAGAGGAACCACTTGGGTGGATACGGCTCCACACAGGTCAGAGCAGGGGGGGGCACGATGATTGGTCACAAACAAAGCCCAAACCAACCTTTATAAGGAGCATAGACATGAAAACAGTATTATTATATACTGGATGTAAATAAGTCCCTCTATGCATACATATCTGATAAGCTGTGAATACTTTATTACACTTAGAGATAGAAAAGGTTTTACGTTAGATTTAGATTGGAGATCATCAGTCTTTAGTACATTTGGCATGTTTGCCTGTTGAGCCGGAATGAAGTGATCAAATAAGTAGGAGCAGCTGCTTTAATATGTTGCATGTGTAGGCCGTTACACTCTGTCTGTCTTTTTCCTACTCACACGAGCACACACAGACGCACAAATGCACGCACACGGACACACTTCGATTAGTGCACGACATCGTGTTTATCTAAACGTTAATTCTTTAGGACACAGTGGTCGGCCTGCAGGCCTTGGCTACGTTTGCAGCAGGTGGGTCTCACGACATTGACCTTGTGATCAGCGTCCAAACAGACTCCTCAGAATCCGTGGCTACCTTCAACGTTGACAACAGCAACTACCTGCTCCACCAAAGCCAAGAGGTAATGCCATTCCTTAGTAAATGCAGTAAATGCTATGAGCAAAGTGATGGTGTCACTCTTCGGTGCCCCTCAAAATGTTATGCGTTTTACCTTTCAGATTGAAATAGATGGAAATCTACAATTCGACGTTACTGCACGTGGTCGAGGGTTGGCCTTGTTTCAGGTACATCCACTAAGTTTTGCGTACAGTCTTTAATCTAAAAAAGGACTCATAACTCTTGCAATGGCACTTTCAATTACTCACAAGCTCACTGATTATAAGTGCAAGCTGTTTCCCCTTTGCCCTATAAATTCCAGTCTGACAGGAAGGTAAAAAAAAATAAAATAAGGTTTTCACCAACTGTGCATTATCATCATATGTGGCAAATGTTGTTGACATCGTTTACAATGAACTTGCACTGTTGGAACCATTTTAGACCCCCCTGCTGGTCAACGTAAGAAAGAGAAGATAGGTCATGTACAGTATATCTCAAACACATGCTTACAGATAATGCATGCACTTGTGAAATCGATTAGAAACATATTGTTTTGCTTTATTTATATACTTACCAGATCTTTTTTCTTGTAATTATCCTTACAATCACTTTCCCTCTATTTACTTTGTTCTCTCTTTTTGCTATTAGCTGAATGTAGTTTACAACTCAGAGAGTCATGGGTTTTCCAGGAGAAGAAGAGACACCACTGAAAACGAAGCTTTTGATCTGGACATAGAGTTAGAGGAAATTGACATGTATTCTGTACATTTGTCCATCTGTGCCAGGTGAGTTGAACACAATGTTTTTTTATTAATATAATTAGTAATTCAATTTCTGTTGAGGGTAAATGTGCTCATTCGCTTCTTTGTTTACGGATAAGCAAAAGGGTTTTCGATAAGAAAAAAACTTGAGGATCTGTATAATTTGTAAAAACATGTTTCACTGTGCTCTGACTTGTTTTGAAGCTTGGAGGAGGACATGGGGCTTGATCAGACAGGCATGGCCATCATGGAGGTTGGCCTGCTCAGTGGCTTCAGTCTGGCTCAAGTTGGAGTAGAGATCAATGATGTGGTCAAGCGAGTGGAGACCCCGCCAGGAAAAGTCATTCTTTACCTCGACTCTGTAAGATTTGCTCCATCTGTTGTATCTCTTCTCTCGGTGGTCTGTGGACCTCTGTAGCGTAGGGAGCATAACAGGAAATGCTCCAGTACATTATAGATGGAACGATTGAGATAAATAATGTTTGATATGCAGTATGATATGACACTCCTTCAGAATGAAAGCATGACTTTATGCATTGCTGATGAGTTGCATCCGTCATCAAGAGGTTTCTCATGAAATGTTACAACCGTTATGATTGGCTCCTCAGGTGAGCACAGAGGAAATGTGCTTCGAAATCCCTCTGGTCATGGAATACAAGGTTGCCAAAGTCCAGGATGCAACTGTCATAATCTACGACTACTATGAACCACGTAAAGCCACGCATTTAACTTCACCACTGCTGGATAAAGATGAAAATAATTTCTGAATATTGACTTTTGTCTCTTGATTTCTTTTCAGGGAGAAGGACAACAAGGACTTACACATCTTCTTTCAGAAACAAAATGTCCCTCTGCTCCTTCTGTGGAGTGGACTGCAGTGACTGTATGGCACAGGATCCCTATGACATGTGGAATTCTGGCAGCGTGTCTTTATCCAAATGTCAGCATTTGGCCAGTGGACTGTGTGCTCTTCTTATCCTCGTAGTTTTCGTCTTGTGAAGTAATGGGAAAGCAGTGTGCAGCTTGTTTTTGTGATTGGAAAGCTGTCACAATTGTGATACAGAACTGATACATTAGCTAAAACGAATCAATATTTCTGAAATGATTTTATAAATTTGCCTTATAGATTCTTTTACTTATCTGAGAGTTTACTTGTATTTTTATCATAAATGTTGAAAAATCATGCAATGTAATAGTTCATCTCTTGATAGATGCTTTCTTCACTTCTCATGTAATATGTGTGAGAATACTTAATATTCTCTTAATATACTCTATCAAACTTTGATTTATTGATTTTATTTGATTATCTTGCAATGCACTATGAATTCAAAACCTTTTAAAATAAATAAAAAAACAGAAACAAATCGTCATAAAATGATCTCACACAATGTGTAACTTTTACCTTAAAAACATGTTAACTGACAAATGGTGGCTGGCACTAAGGTAATGCACACCTAAATTTAAAATCAGAAACAAATCGTCATAAAATTATCTCACACAAACAAGCATACGTGTAGCTTTGAGTGCTGTAGCTGGCTAGGGTACAGTAGAATTCCGGGTTTGCAAGCGTGCAGACTCTCTCTGCCTTTTGAAGTAAGTGACAGACAGACTGTAGAGAGGCAGTATTTAACCCAGAAAGAGATTTACAATCTGTGCTCCTGACTTGACTTCTTGGATGAATCACTTTCAGCCTGGCTCGGTTGAAGATCATCAGTTCCAACCTGTTTTATAAACGACATCCAATGGTAAATACAAGGCTGAGTAGCACTTTAAAGAGGCCCCATTAAGCTGGGCACTTAAGTAGATATGCTGCATTGGTACTGTTGATAATTTGCGTAATTATTGTGTGTTGATTACCATATTAGTTGTTACAGTGAGATCATCTTCTTAATCATATTCTAAGAATACTAGTACAGTGCGATGATTCATGTGTTTAGCACCACCATGTCTGGTCAGTTGGTAAGGGCTAGGAAAGTACTTCTGTTTCTCTCAATTCTTTCACCAATATCACATGTATATATTAGGTTATGCAACCGTTTTAAACATGTTGTTGCTGGGGTATAAGTGTAGTAAAATAACCTGAAGACTAGATCAGTAAAATGTCTACTACAATCAAAATGATGGAGACATATACATTCAAAGTTGGGGGAAATAACTTCAAAGTTCCTCTGAAGATAGAAAGTTTGAACTTTACGATGTCAACTTCATCTGTGAAAGGACTGCACACCTGTAGCCAGAAAGCCAGAGAACGATCAGCCTGATTCAGAAAAAAAACATATGTCGGTAACACTTTATAATAACTTTCATTATTAATCAGTTATTAGATCATCAATAAACTAGAACCTTATCATTAGTAAATGTGTGATGATTATCTATAAATCATTTTTAAAACTAATACCTGTTATTTTGTTGATTTTTTTTGGGATGAGGACTTTGCATTGACATGAAGTGCAAATTCTTGTCTAATCAGATGATGATCAGCTTCCAATTCGTAATTTACTAATGCCTAAATACAGTAACTCATCTTTTAGAAGTAATTTTTAAATCGTTATCACACATTTACTAATAATGATATAATAGTTTATAGATGGTAATAACTGCTTATTACTGAAGGTTATTATAAAGTAGTGCCCATATGTCAAGTGCAAGATTCAGTAATCAAGATAGTTGATCTGGAGGTGACTACAAAGGTCTGTCTTCATCCAGATTACATTCTATGTTTTGTGTGAAATGGGGAGCAATTGTGCTGTTTTTTTTTCATATATTAATCAATTAATAATTTTACATAGCGCTTTTCTAGACACCCAAAGCATTTTACACTGTAGGGGAAGACTCACAGTTTGGTTGCCAATGTGTAGCACCCACCTAGGTGATGCCACTGCAGCCATTTTACTCCAGACTTGCTCACCACACATTAGTTTATGACCTATTGGAATGTGTATTTCTCACACAAAATTTAACTGTATTCCAATTACTCAAATTTTAAAAGGACACTGGACCGAAATCCTGAGCTGCAAACAATGGATATACTACAAATATACAAGTGATCCCAATTCAAGTTTCCCACTAAAACATGCATACATACAAAACATACATGTTTTTTTTCTTATATTTTTAAGATGACCAAGGCAACCAGAATTACGTAAGCAACCAAACCAGGACATAGTTCGACATATTTTATGCCGCTGTATCCTAAAGAGGTTGGCTGGACATGTGGCAAAATGGCTGCTATAGCTATTACTGTAGCAAAAATCACATAGGCTTAATTTTAGGGCCTACAAAATGCTTGAATGATATTATCCAGTCAGAAAAAATAGCAGTCTGTCAGTATTTGTTGTTAAATTCAGTTGATTGATTTGCTTCCTTTTTTGTGCATGGGACTACGAATTGTCTCTAAAGAAAGAGCTCTAAAACCAAGAACACCAGTTGATAAACATGTTGCTTACTCAGCCTTAAAAGCATGCATCGAGATTTTGTGAAATCGTAAACACAACCACAGAGGCTAAATATTTCTTCAACAGACCTTCTTGCTCCAGGCAAACACATCCCCCCAATACACCATTAGTCACTAAAATTGTCAAGGACCATATGTAGAGCCAACACATGCACCACAGACCAACATCCCTCATTGCCATGGACATCAAACAATTCAGGAATGTAAAAAATACACAGTTTTTGCAAGCTTATTTTATAAAAGAAAATAGACAAGAGAGATGTGCAATTTAAATAGCCCAGCCAACCTTGATCCATTCATCTGACAAGCTCTTATTCAACCAATTTGTTGCGAGTGGACAGGGATTAAAAAAATGCCTATATCCAAACAGCCTGGGACATCATTGTGATGGTGTTAACAGAACGTATTTTGAAAAAGAATGAAAAAGATCTGGAATCAAAACCAAAGGGAGATATATCGGCAGATGGCGGAGCAGGAAGTAACGTAAAAAAACAAGTTGTACTGGTTATTGGTAACAGTACTTTTACAGTGCCATTTTGACAGAGAGACAGATTGGGGGGACAAGACACGCAACACTTCCTCTCCCTGGGGCTATAGGAACATTTGTCAAACTATTGATTCAAACACTGTGGATTGTAATTCAGCATCCTTCTTCTCAATTGTTCAGCCTGGCCACTTGCTCAGCTTGAAGCGACACTGCATAACCACCAGGTGGCAAACTTGCACCGGACAATTTAGGCCAAGTCTCCGAGGACTTTCCATGACAAAACAGGTAACAACAGGAAACTTTTTATGGATGCTTTCACGTTGCTTGGGTAAAGTTAAAGTGTGGGAGAAGAGAGCCTCTCTGGCTGCCACTGTTAATTGAAGGCAGATGGGCCTGGATGACTGCCAGAGACTCCTGGACCACATGCAGTCACATAATGAGGACAATATGGAATCGGTGCAAGTTTCACACACTACGCAGACACCAATGATTGTATATTGTGATCTGTCTCTCACCAACTCTTCCAAACTGTGGTCTAAAATGTAATGCCATGGTGTCTACCACGCCTACAGCACAAGCAACTGATGAGGCTTTTTAGTCGATCGGTTCAAGGCCACATTGTCTCCTCACCTTCAACAGGTTTTTTAGCAAGTTTTAAGAAGCAGTCAATCAAGTCACCCTCTCCATTTGGATCTTTCCTGTTTTTCCCCCAAGGGTTTGAATCAAGATAAGTAGGTAATGAGAGCCCCAAACAGATCCAGAGGCAGGCTTACAGAACAGAGGAGCCATGCAGGTGATTTATCCTGTTCATTACAATTAGGTAGTCTTCGGGTCCCATGGAGGGAATCCATTTCCTCAGGCCACCCGAGGGACTATTTACGGTCTGTATACTGTTACAACGTGGCAGCACCGTGACCTCACAGTACCAATGCTTGTGTTCTGATGTAAACTCAGCAGGCAGGTCAAGGAGAGGAAAACAAAAATGGATCATTGGAATGGCGCCATTAAACTGTCCCGGGTTTTAGTGGTTTGAAAGTGCACTGGGCTGCTGTAGTGACGGAATGTTCCACAGAGCCTCCACTCCGAGATTTATCATGCCTCTCTTTAATGACACTAAATCAGACTGAATTTGTCTGGTAGGCACACACACACACACACACACACACACACACACACACACACACACACACACACACACACACACACACACACACACACACACGTTCCAAATCTTTACGCAAATCATTGGTCCATTTTGGATGTTTTGTTACTTTTCATTTAATTATCGTAATGTCAGAGAGAATAATTTTGTATAAGGAAAACTCTCGCATTCTTCCAAGAACTTTTGAAAAACAAAGGATAAAACATGAAATATTAATTTCGGTTTTGCACATGCAATCAGTTCCTTAAGATTTAGCCCAAGGCAATGTACTTGAATTTAGACATTGGATAGAGGCATTTAAAATTTACTTCAAGCACTTTTGTGACATTTAGCCCAAGTTCAGTTATACACACTTGTAAAGTGGTTACTAAGGAGATGTCAACAATAACATGGGAAAATGCGTTTAGCATGGGCAAAACAGAAGACAGAGAAGTATCCCAGAAGCCAGACTGCTCAGTTTAGATAAATAGTGACTAATTTGAACAATGGAATGCAATTTTCCTGCAGTTATTTGGGATGATACATTTAGAAAGTAATTCTTTCTGACAGTTAACACTCATCATCTGAATACAATTTATCAACTGCTTAACATGTCAAGAGATGGACATCATAGGAGGACCAGAGCCTTTCAAATTTGGATGTTTACCTTTCATTTCAGAAGTCTGCAGTCATTCACTAAATAAACTTAACAAAATAACAAAAAACCTGAAACAAGAAGTTAAAAATATCACTTTATTTCACATACAAAGAAAGCATATCATTCACACAATCTCTATTCCAACACAAAACTCAATAAATTGGCCTGGTTACCAGGTGATGTCATTGTTACCATCACTCCAAATATAGTGTTAGTAGAGAGCTCATTACGTTCTGACGAACAACCCATCATGACCGTAGTCTGATGAGTAACAATGATGCATGCATCTGGCAGGACTTTCTTATCTCATCATTGGGAGTCATTGCAAGTCCTCTAGTTGTATGCCCACCTAGAGCTCTACAAGCGTTTCTTCAATGGGATTCACCCATGTGAAGCACAATAACTGAACTACTGACTCGACTGCATACAATCCAACAGAAAGCTGAAATAGGAAGGGGATCAATCTGATGATAAAACATATATATATATATATATATATATATATATATATATATATATATATATATATATATATATATATATATTATCATATAAAAAATGATATAAATATAATCATGCAACGGCATGATTATAGGGTGCTGATTAGTAACTGGAGGCATTGATTTATGAACAAGCATTGATTTATGAATGGAGCCACAGAGTAACTACCAGCTAGTGTGGAAAAAATGTGCTTGTGTGCAGCAAAAGGGCACAAGGACAGCCCCTTGAGTGCCTGTGTCCCACCCTCCGTGCATGCGCCAAAGTAATGGCTGACTGACAGTCCCCACAGGGAGACAGTTATAAGTCATCATTCAATATACTAGCACAGGTCAGTTCATAGTCTCTGGGAGCGCTATGGCTCTAAGTACTTTTTTGGGCATGGGTTTTAGCTGCTGCGTGGAACGTGATTTGTGTGTGCGTGAGGGCATGTGTGTTTGGAAGGAAATAGTCAGGGTGCTCATTGCTTAAAGTTTATAGATTGAGGTTTTCTAGGAAATACATAATAGAAATCAAGAAAAGCTCAGATTTTCCCCAGAGAAAGGGAAAACCTAAAGGTCTTTTTTTAGACTGAGTGAGAGGAAAAAAACGGTCTAGATACTTGCTCTATCAAGTAATCCAGTGAAAGTGCTGCACTCCCTCAGCAGAATCGAATGCAGAAGCTGGATACCATTTCAGAATCAATTGTTTTCCGCATAGAATAATACTTGCCCTGCAGTTAGGCAATTTCCCTGTACATGTGTCTGATCAATCTTCAGCATTCAGATTTGGTTTTATTTAATTCAAAACTAAGAGTAAAACAGAAATCTGTGAGTTTGATTTTACTTATGTAAAAATATGTACCACTCTTAAGTAGATGCAATGGAAACTGTTGGGGAGCTCCAGTTTCAACTCAAATTCTTATTAGCGGAAGAGCTTTTATTTAGTCTGCCCAGCATGGGTTTGCATGAACACATTTTGACAGCTGCCGTACGTTTTCCTCACCACCATTCCCAATTAAGTGTAATGTGAAACAGACAGCAGCATTTATCTACAGGGGGACGCGTCTCTGCCATACATGAATCATGTGCAAAACAAATCAACTCCCAAGTGGAAACAATGAATGCAAGGCACACCGCTGCTGGAGGTACCCTGCAAGCACAACATCTTATCACATTTTCTTTAGACATAACCATCCCATAGTAAAGTGTGGTTTTGGGAAAAACTACTCTTTTTGTCCATTGAAAGCCTAATGCTGTTTAAGATGAAGTAGCTGTTGAAACCACTACTACTGACTTCAGTACTACTGTTGGCTACAATCAGCTGTTATCAGCTGCCTGATTAGTGCCTAAATTCATGTTTAAACGAGTTACTAGAAACATCACAAAGATGAATTGCTACCAAAGGCTATCAGTGCCATGAAAAAAATATAATTATGACAAGCTTTTTTATGAAATTACATAACTTTATTTTATTGTCTTCACATTTAAATTAAGTTGGACTGGCATTTGAAGGCCAATGAGGCTTTCATAAGCTATCAATGGTTATAAAGAAAGGGCTTTCTACAATATGGTATCAATCAGTTTGCTATAAAGATTCAAAGTGGCTGGCTCGAATGTGGTTGGCACATAGTTAACTTCAAAGAGGGAAAATAGCATAAAAACGTAAGTGAGGGTGACAAGCTAATACTATGTTTTTGATATGCAGAGCACACATCAAGTCTCCTGTCTGGGATGAGACAGCGGTGGACTTCAGTCTGAGCTCCAGCCTGTGATGTGATGTATCTCCTCTTAAGCATGTGCGCTTTCACACAATCCCTAGGGAATTGTGTGAAATGTCAAGACAACCACAAGAGCACATTGAGCATTCAGTTCATAGCAGCAGGCATACCTGATGTAAATTTATGGATGCAAAGGTACAATTCACAGTTCTAAATTCCGTGTCAGCATTTTAATGTTTTTTTTAAGATGAAAGATTTCAATAAAGATAAATGTTACAAGACATGTTAGACAAGGCAGGTTGACAATTAAATGAAAAGACCCAACTTTGTACAATTTATCACTTTATCTCATCTGTCAGTTTGGTGTCATATTTTTTCACACTGTAGCTGTCATCTACTGTAGGTTAGACGTTAACCTGTGGAATACAAAGCAAACCCGTTGCCAAAATACACACCACTGAAATTGAGGGGAAACGACGATCAGTGGGTGGGAAGTTTGACCTTTGTACGCAGACATGGAAACATGCTCACATCTTTCAAGCTTACATTTGACATCTGTGCACGTCACCGGTATTCTTTTCTTACTCTGCTGTCATTTGTTATGTTTGGATGGGTGCTCTCCATAAGATGTCCTCTGGAGCATGGGGGCATGCGTGTGGATTCCTCCGTGGGACAGACTGTTTTCGTCTCGAGGTAGATTTGCATCTGATTTCTTTCCGCGATGTGCCACAAACCAGAGGTTGGCCAGATTCTGCTGAATTATGTGTTCTGTGGAATTTCCTTTTGGTGGCTCACTTCAAACATCTGAGCTCCACATGAACCAAACTGTCTGGTCAGATGGACCATACGAAATATTTAAAAATTGTATGACTATGAGCCCAAAGCAGTTAATAATATAATTGCATCCTTTTGTGTATTTATATAATTACTTATTTGTTTATTGTTTATTTACTGTTTACTCCTAGTTTCAAAGTGAGAGAAACATTATCCAATTGATAGTTTTGACATTTTTGACAGCAAAGAAATCCATGACCAGCAGACACATTTTAAATGTTCTACATATGAAGGTATAGTATAGTCGTGTTTCTGCTAACAAGTTGTTGGAGAAGAATTCTCAGCAGCCTCTCCAGCCAGTTCCTACCATAACTTTCTGACCCTTCCTTGGTGGCTTTACAGCTGACAGACGTGGGACAGAACAGACATCAGTTGTCACGAGATGTCAAGGGTGGGGAGAAAACAGAAAAACAGCTAAAGCTTTCTCGAGATAAGAGCAACATGCATGGGCAAAGAATGAAAATCCGAGGCTTCTATCATGGCCTGGTTTTTGAAACTCTGGCCTCGATGGCCATCACTCACACTTCCTGTCAGCGGTAGCATGCCATTGCCGCTGTTCAGGGACAAGGCTGAGAGCTTATTGGTATCTGCATCAGCCAGTGGTGGAGTGAGTGATGACCATGAAATGAGGGCGGTACTAACGTTGGTTCAGCATCAGTAACTTTGGGGCTTGGAGCGCCCTATTGGGTCATACCATTCACAGGATATGTCACAGTATACCCAACCTTGTCGGACAGAACAATGTACCAGACTGATTTATTTGACCCCTATCTTGTTTCAAGTGACAATATGCACCTGGTATCTCACAAATATGTGTCTGGTGAAGTGTATTTGCGTATTAGTGTGTGTGTTTGTGTGTGTGTGTGTGTGTGTGTGTGTGTGTGTGTGTGTGTGCGTACATGTGTGCGTGCGTGCGTGCGTGCGTACGTACGTGCGTGCGTGCGGGCGGGCAGGTGGATGTGTGTGTGTGTGTGTGTGTGTGTGTGTGTGTGTGTTTGTGTGCGACTGTGCATTTGTTTGTGTGTGTGTGTGTTTGTACGTGGAGAACAAGAAAGAGAGAGATGGAGAGAGGGAGTAAAAGAGTAAGAGGGTAATAGAGAGCGATAAAGTGATAGATGTTTCTTCTTATATATTACCAACAAAAGAAACCACTGGAGACCTCGTGTGACCTTCGGCGTTTGTAGTTATGTCTTTGGGCAGTAAGCAGGCAGCTGGTAATTAAATGCAAGTACTTCATCTTAACATGCGCTTGTGTTTTAGTGTCATGCTTGTCCCTTAAGATCAAAGTGATTGCTTAGCTTTGTTTAATAAAACGCTTAGTGGATAACGAGGACATTGACCATGTAGAAATTCTGAGAAGCAGAGAGAGCATCTGTTATCATCTCATGAGAAACTGTGACAGAGGACTGTGAGGATTGTACACAGTTACAAATACTGTGCATGGCATGACTTCTAGGAATTCGCTATAAATTAAAAATCAGCTTTGTACATGCCTTTTAAAACTGTAAATATGTTTATTGTGCAGAACACAACAATGTACAGCCAATTCACTTTTGCTAACAAAAGTAACATTCCAGTCTGAATGGACGAATTTCACTAGAAACGTTTGTGCCATTACATCAGCTCAAATGCAATTTGATAGTTATGGAAGAAAATGATTGGTTTATAACAGAAGCATATCCTCTTGCTCCTTAATCCTTGTGTATGCTTCTCAGTGTGTTCACCCACAGCCTCGCGAGGCAAACTCCAGTGTGAATAAACAAAGTCAAATTTGTTGTAAACACTACACTTACTGCTACTTTGCAAATGCACTGCACTTATTGTGACAAGTAGATAAACATGCACTTTCACACAAGTCCCCAGGCATTTGAACTGCGAAGATGGCAGCTTTATTCATGACTTCTTGTACAGTGGGAATTTCCAATTGCCTGATGACTTGAAATATTTTCCTATCCAGCTACGTAAACATGGTTTTATTATTTTCCCCACTCATTAAAAACCATCACATACACATTTGTGCTCACCTAAAATCCTACCCAAGACAGACAGCAATTGAAACTTGAAGGATAATTTTTCCACATGCTGACTTCATGGTATTATACTGTAGATTGGCTCCCTGTGAAATAGAGTAAAATCTTATTCAACCCCACTCTAACATTGTACATTACAGTATGCCATTTCATCTTTTATCTCAGTTTCTGGGGGGACGGGGATTCAGCTCCATTTAGAAAATAATGAACAACTGGAGTTGGATGAGCTTTGAAAGATCATGTAACATTTTGACATATTTGGTGCTAAACAGTGAGAAGCAAATATGATGGAATAAAGTTATTTCAATATTAAAACCGTTTTGTGGCATATGGTAGTGTTGACTAACAGGGTAAACAGGGTATTTCTGCTTCTTAGTAGGCTTTTTAAACAGGGGCATTCAAATAATTATAAAGGACATAAGACAATAGGGGATAACACCTAAGCACTACCTCCTCATCGTGTGGACTTGGGACAACCTGTTATACATCATGTGACACCTTTATATATTTAACCTGCACTGTCCTGGGTCCTTAAGGAAATGTTATCAACCCAAGTTCAGTTTCTCAAAGGTAAAAATCCACAACGTCTCACAGATGTGGGCAAAACCGCTTTCATGCATTGTAGGTACTGCATTATGTCATTGTTCTTCGCGTGAACATTATGGCAGATTGATGGTGCTGGCAGATAGCAGCCCATTGTTGCGGAGTGAGCGTAGCACAGCGAGAATGTGTAACGCGTTATTCTCAGTCTCGTCTGGGATAAAAACGAGGGGTGTAATGTCTGAGACTGCAGGTGGTCCATGACCATGCAAGCCTCTCCAGATTCTGTTGCTCATTCAGCCACAACTTCATCCATAGACAAGCCTCATAAATTTCTAGTGGCTGAAACTTTTCCCCGAAATCTTGGCTGTGGATTTATCCCCGGCTCAAACATTCCCTTTGAGTACGCACTAAGCACCGGTTAGGAATTTCCAGTAACTGCTGCATTATTGTGGTGGGAGGAAGGACTATGTGGCGGACAACAGCAGAAAATAGGACATCTAGAAGTACCATACACCGGCGCAAAGCTACAACATGTCCGTTATCAATGGGTTCATGGGGTTTGTGTCAATTTTGACTGCTTTGATTGAGATATACAGTATGTTAAGTTCATATCTAAGGAATTCATGCCCCCCAGTCTGAATGAAACTGGAAATTTTGCGAAGAGAAGACAAGTCTTGCAGCAATGTCCTGTCATTTATGAGAAATCCTTTTTTCATGTTGAAAGTTGTGTGGTCCAAGAGTTCATCTGATCTAAAACGTTTTGATTAACCGCCGCAAAAGCACTGACTGTAATGATGGCTTCTCAGTAGAATATAAAGTGGAAAATACACCATAATAAGTCAAGGTTTGGAAGCTTGTCAATACAACTGATTTTGATTACGAAGATTTTTATTTATTTGTTTCCTATATTTGACAATTCTTTTTAGTAAGGGTCCCAATCATTTTGAATGGATGTCTTTTCAGAATGTTGTTGGCCCAGATGAGCAGTCACAATTCATGATCAAACAAACTCCAATTTTTCTGTCGTGAACTTGACAAATGCTTAAAAAGCATATAGCCAAGCTTTTTAAATGACTAGTGAAAGAACAGTACAAAAACAATGTTGTAAATAGACTGCAGAACATTTTTAAAAAAAGGTATACCTGTAATTATGGGAACACTTATGGATGAGAAGAGAAGAAAAGAGGAATGTGGATCACGCGTTGAATCAAAACAGAGGCAAACCATGTCTGAACCTCTTAAATCGTCATTAAGACTCCAGGGCTAATGGTTTTACTTCTACGGGGACGCCTCGACATGTCTGCCATCGACAAAGGTAACAGACACGGCTTGTTTGGAAAGGGCGAGGCTCACTCTCACCGACTGACTCTTTGGGGCTTTTTGAGGCTCAGCAGACGCGCAGCAATGTACACAACGAACAGTTAAACGAGGGTAACCTCCCCGCGTGTGTTGTTAGTGGACGCAGGGGATTTCAGTCCATCATCGAATCCAATATGAATGGCTCTGCTACTGGCTGGAAAGAGATAGTCTTGATAGTAATATGGGGTACCCAGTCTTCCATCATAATTAATCAAATGCGGTATAGATGAAACTTGGCAGTATATTACCGAGAGCTTCAGCGCCACTTTGGATTGCGTCTGAAGTTTGATGGCCTCACCTCTAATGTGTCTGGTTGAGCATGGCTTTAGGCCAAATGTTATCGAGACCTCTTTAAGAGAGAGGGGGGGGGGGGGGGGGGGCATGGCATGGCATGACTAGGAGGGAAGCCACGGACAGGTTATAACTTTGTTATTACAGTTTAATAAAAACGTTTTGAAGTTTTAAAAAAAAAACACAACCCAGTAGTTTCTGGAGGTATCACAGAATCTTTCATATTCCGGTAGATTTGTACTGGAATCTGGACTGACTGGTCAGTATAAGGTCATCATCAGAGGTCGGGGAAAGGCTAATTGAGATGTATAACTCAATCAGTCAGGTTCAAAATCTTCCACTAGGTGACAGTGTAGCTCTCTGTCTCTATGAGATGTGAGCGGGTGTATGGGGTGTCATAGACAGCTAAATAGTGCGCTTTGCACATGATATCATTTCAAGGCTTTTTCCATCGGTCCTATTTCCCATATCCCACTCCCTCAGTCCGTGTTGGAGAACATTCTAACCGGCACGCAGACGAGAGGAGGACATTTTTCCACTACCGCATTTCACCTCAGGGCGCCCACGTCTGGAAACACAATATCTCCAAAGAGGTCATCTGTCGGAATGAGCTACATTGCCCAACACTGCAGAATTGTCAGAGTGATCCCTGTCTGGAGTTCACCTATGCTGCTAAAATCAGGCTAGGCAAATTTACCACAGTGACGCCAGATTAAGCTTGCTGATCACACTCTTTGTGTGTGTGATTTTTGTGTCTGTGTGCGTGTGGGTGGGAGGGGACTGGGGGTTGTGTGTGTGTGCGTGTGTGTGTAATAATAAAACATACATACTTGTATAACCTAATGTAGTATAAAGTATTTATATTGATACATACGTATGCATGTATAACCTGTCCTAGCTTTGAGTACAGAATCTCGAAAAGTAACTCACAGAAATTGTTCCTCTGGTGACATCAGATATACAAATGCTAAAAGAATGCTCACAATTTTTCCCATGATTGGTCAACTCTTACTTCACTTTTGAAGGCACAAGCTAAAACGTGTCGTGGGTCTCTGGTCCATGAAACGCTGCCAAACACACGTCCCATCATACACAGCCTCTGCTATGGCCTATCCTCTGCGGTGACTCAACACAATAGATTCAAGCCAAAACCAAATTCTCCTGGTCATAGATTTTTTTCTGTCCTATGATCGTAAGCTTCCCTTCGCCCTGGCTTACCTTTGCAGAATGCACAGTATCTAAGAACAAATAGCAAAGTAGACATTTGATATTTACGTATTTGACACAATGGAGTTGTTGCAGTGTCTCCAACTGGTCTCGCTGATAATATGAAACTAAGTATAGATGAATATAATAATCTTTGTACTGGAGTGATATACTACTTGCATCGATGTACAATAACGTCTAGGTATGACTTATGTACCTTAAAACACTGATTTGATCATTATCAGCTTAAACTTATATGAAAATCACTATGGAAACTTGACATTAATCATACACAGCTGTTGGGCGGGATATAAAGATATATGCCAACTATCCATCTTTTCATCACAACCGTGATATCTAGCCAATCTTGGAGTGGCTCCCAAAAGTCAAAAGAAAATTACTTTGAATGAGTGCTGGTTCAACGTGTTGGTACAGCATGTGAAGCCTCAACTTGTCTCTCTCAGGTCAAACAGAATCGACCTGCGGTGCAAGCAAACAGTAGCTCTAGAAAAGCTACCAGGAGACCATCGCTGTAAATCTATCTGCAGGTATGTCTGCAAAAGGCCCAGGCCAGGCATCTCCCCTTCCAACATGAAATACTTAATTCTTTTTCAAATTCTAGTTAGAGAACGGACAGTGCCCGATTGCTTTTTAATGTCTAAAGGAAGTGCCTGTTCTACACCATTATATCCACATAATACTTATTTTTACAAATATTTGCTGAGGCAAGACACATAATCATATTTCCAGTTACCCTTTTGAAAAGCATTTTATATGAATCTCCCTCCTTGAAGAGTCAACTTAACCTTGAATATCAATCACACTGTTCTCTTCCATTCTTTATCTATTATCTTTGGCCTGAATTATCTACTCTTCTTTCTATTCAAGTTTGACTATAACTCTTAATAAGAAACAGCAACCACGAGGAAGACCCTTTATGGTTTTTAGTAATTATTGGCTCATTCTTTGTGGTTGGGTTTACTTTTCTTATAATAAATAAAACCTCAAAAGAATAACATATCATGTTAGCTTACAATTGAGTACAAACAGATTTGACCCCATCAATGTGAACCTGTAGGTGATAAATAGATACAAGAAGGAGTGAAACAGCTGTAACATTGAGTCATAAGGTAACATCATGAAGTATCTCTGCTTACAAAAGGTATTTGTGTGTAAAATGTTTAAGATTCAATGGGCATGGAATATATGAGTTAACCAGCCCACCCCCGACCCCCACCCCACCCCCACCCCCACGACCACCACCGCACACAAACACCACAAACACACATACACATACCACACACATACACACATTAAGATAAACACATACTCCATCTGTTTAAACATTGATGCCATACACTAAGCTGTCAGAAAAGCATGTGCAGACTTTCCTAATAGATCTAGCTTGTGAATTATTCATTTTCTTGGTCCAGCACACAAGTTCATCAGATGTGTTTGAGCTTCAGTGGTCGCCTGAGGAATTTGCTTCCAATCTGGCTACCTTAGGTAAGGCCATTTCTCAATGAACAATGATCCATCCACTTCAATATTTGCCGTTACCACTCAGTCCGTGTACTTGATTCGGTATCTTCTGCATTGTTAACATGGATGGGGTTCCTCCATTCAAAACCTGATGATACTCATTAGACAAACTTCAGCTCTGCTCTATAGACTGGGACCTTCTCTATAGATTATTAACCACCTGTATTGCACGATGCTGGCATCGGCCCATTAACCGGTTTAGTTTATAAGCATTTCACTTGTCAAGGCTCTGTTGGACTGAAGAAAAGAAGAATCTCCAAGCATAACATTATATTATACTATTATAAAGCTAATGAACATATTTGCCATGTGCTTCTGTTACTATCTTCCATGAAGCAGTTAAAAGAGACCATGCCACAGGCATAGTCTTTCGGATTATAAATTGTTACCATACTAGCGCAAAGCGCTGTTGACAACAGATTCGGTGGCAACAAAGCAGCAGTATGCTCTGGCTTTTTCATAGAATAAATTCCCCAAAACAATCAATTATATCTGCACATTTTGTTCCTTAACACGAATGCCTTGTTTGGTCCTGCCTGCTCTCCGGAGGGTGGTTTTTATGGTGCAGCGTTCCTCTAAATGGAAAACAAGACTGTGAACGGGACAAGCTAAGAAAAATTACTGAATAAATTAACCTATCCTAGCCCTGGAGTGATCCTTAATACATGGAAACCCATCCTAGCCCTGGAGTGACCCCTAACACACTGAAACCTATCCTAGCCCTGAAGTGATCCTTAACTCATGGAAGCCTATCCTAGCCCTGAAGTGAGCCTTAACACATGGAAACCTATCCTAGGCCTGGAGTGACCCTTAATACATGGGAACCTATCCTAGGCCTGGAGTGATCCTTAACACATGGAAACCTATCCTAGGCCTGGAGTGATCCCTAACACACTGAAACCTACCCTACGCCTGGAGTGATCCTTAACACACTGAAACCTATCCTAGGCCTGGAGTGACCCTTAATACACTGAAACCCATCCTAGGCCTGGAGTGATCCCTAACACACTGAAACCTATCCTAGGCCTGGAGTGATCCCTAACACACTGAAACCTATCCTAGGCCTGAAAAGAACACACTGAAACCTATCCTAGGCCTGGAAAGAACACACTGAAACCTATCCTAGGCCTGGAGTGATCCCTAACACACTGAAACCTATCCTAGGCCTGGAGTGATCCCTAACACACTGAAACCTATCCTAGGCCTGGAAAGAACACACTGAAACCTATCCTAGGCCTGGAGTGATCCCTAACACACTGAAACCTATCCTAGGCCTGGAGTGATCCCTAACACACTGAAACCTATCCTAGGCCTGGAAAGAACACACCGAAAAGCTAATTTCTATTTTGTGTCATGCCGTTGCATCTGTACATCGCAAAACTACCAGACTTGAAAAATGGCATAGTGGTCTTTTTTATCATCCCATTTTTTTTACCTACCAAGACTAAACAACAGGTTCATATGTCATGCCACGTAAAGTCTTTCACAATGGAAC
This sequence comes from Galaxias olidus, assembly GCA_026901105.3. NCBI lineage: Eukaryota > Metazoa > Chordata > Actinopteri > Galaxiiformes > Galaxiidae > Galaxias > Galaxias olidus. The sequence goes on along the minus strand of JAPMUY010011170.1, from coordinate 114,189 downwards.
CACACATCTTGAAAAAATTGTGCTGCTGTGAGATTCCTGGAGGTTTTTATTGTCCTAAAGGTGCAAGTAAGGTCATAAATGAAACACAGGAAAGTTCCTCTCTACTGTAACATACCTTGACTAATGTGGGGGCAGTTGGAGACATGGGAGGGTCAAAACCTGTCGTTGGCCCCTACAGGTACAGAGACAGAAACAGAGAGGCACAACTGCAAGGCTTAAACATTTTTTTTTGCAGTTTGCATAGTCATAGTGTCCCTAACAGATGAAATTTAGAATTAAATTCCACAGGTAGGGTTTATGGCAATAGAAACAGACAGTAATTAATGGTGCATCGATAGGATATTATTGACATGAGATGAATGTAGTAAAATAATTTATCTGGAGGCTAAAGATTGACAGTTTAGACACATTCCATGTTTTCCACTGACAGCGCTAATATTGAAAGATTAATGTAATAATATATCATAAAATTACCTTTGTTTATTCAGGTATTTCTACTCAACTGACAGGTTAGCTCAAAAAAAACAAGACAGTCTGCTACGATCTAAGCCAAATTCCCATCTCTTCCCCTTCTTGGCGTGACAGAAGTATATGTCCTTTGTACATTCGGGAGAAAGACCACACTTAGCACACTGTAAGTTTAACACACTTCTAGAAGTGTGCAACAAAATCATGTACCACATACCCGGCCCTGCCCTCCCCTCTCGGCCGTTTTACATCTTTGCAACAGATGCCGTGCACTGGGCAAGATCCATCCAAAAAGGGCACCCACCATTCTAGTGCTGTTGGGCTTCATCTGTCATCACTTACGCTGTTAAACACAAGATGGCTAAATGAGAGGAGAGTGAAGAAAGAGCACCCCTAGGATGCTATCCTTTAGTCCACTCTATGCCCCCTTTGGTGAGAGGAAAAGCAATTTTTTTTCCTTTCTCTTCCTTTCATCTCAACAGATGTGAGAGGACCAGGTTCAAGTGGAGTAACTCAGAGGACTTGTTTTTGTGGAATTTTGTGTCCGAGAGGCACCTGTGGATTTTAAAAGGGTGTATGAATTCAACAACAAACACTTATATAGGACGCTAAACACTTTACTACGCTTGACGCGGCATGGACTATCCCAATGATCCATTCCCCTGTTAACGCTCACGCTAAGTGAAGGAGAGCTGATAGAAGTGGAGCGTAAAGAGGAGTGACTAAGACATTATTTATTATGAAGTAAAACAGGAAATACCCTTCTGGACCACACTGGACTTTGAGTTTCTGCCAGTGGGGAAAAGCTAAACTATCACGTTGTTAACAGAATTACTAACTGTGGACATACATACACCGGCCATGATTAGGGGTTAGGGAGTTGACAATGATCCTTACATTACTCACTCGATGGGAACATTAACTGCTGCAGTACGGTCAGTGAGGTAGGGTAAATGATACGATCTCACAGATAAACTAGAAAAGGGAGGAAATGCCCTTTCACACATCTGCCAACCATGTCTCTTCAAACCTGGAAAAACGGTCAGCAAGAAACTAAAACTACAGTGGTTCTTGTCCTGTCCCATCGAAGTTCCTTTGATCAACTAATGAAAAGATCATACTTGAGTAACTGAAAGCCCTTGAATGAGTCTACCTTTGTCAAATAGATGTTCTAGTGTGTTTGTGGCTTTGATAAGACACCGCTGGGTTGGCTTTCGTGGTGCCCAGCGTGACACACTCATCATTAGATTGCCGCTCACCTGACATGTGTGGCGCACCATGGGGCCCTTAGGCTCAGGAGATGTAATGGAAACAAGGCCATGCCCCAATCACACTAACCTAACCAACAGAAAACAAAAGCAAGACCTAACCATGAGGAAATCATTAAAGTTTATGTGTTTGTTTATATAATGTCAGGGTACAAAGAAAAGAATGTGAAGCATGTATTATTCTGCTCGTAAAATAAATGTGATTTAACGTTGTTGTTTTTTTTTACAGGTATTCATATTTACATTGAACAACATCCTCATTGTTTGGGTTAAATGACGTCACACCCTCTCTCGTTAAATGATGTCACCCTCACTCTCCTTTATTGCCACATGCTTACTTGATTGTGTTTTGATTGGATTCATGAATTCAATCAGTAGCTGGATAGCCCATCATTGGCACCACAAATGTGTTTTAATGTATGAGAGTGCCAGTTGGAATAAAGTCACGATGATGAGTGGGACTGGTCAGCCTCCAATGACACACCGATGCCATGATGGGCTGTGCCTGTGTTTGTTCACCATTGGATGCATGTTGGGGTTGTCCTCACTATGCTCTAACAGTACTAAAAGGTGTGCATGACATTTAGTGAGGAATAGCTTTGAAGTGTAACCAAACAGACCACATGCTTTTATGTCTAATCTAGGGCATGTGCGGTTCAAATTATAAACATTGTAGCAGCCGTGATGGAGCCGATACACTTACTACTAAAAGTACATAATGCAACTGCTAAAACCTTTTATTCGTTTCCGATAGTTTTAATGTTGGCAAGACGCAAACGATGGCATTTTAATGATGATTGAAGACACAGAAATACACTAATGTTACTCTTTGCTCTGGGTGCTTCATCAGTCTTTCATTAGTTTGCCACTGCATAAAATGAGAATATCGTTCCTTTAGTAAGAGCTTGCAAAAACAGAAAACGTTTTGCCAGACAATGAATTCAAAACACATCATGCACCTTGTTCCAGCCATTAATATACAATGTTGAGTTTTATTTCTTTGTTTGTTAGCTACCATTTATTCTTCATTGTAAAAGAGATTCAATAAACTACTCTTTGCCACATACCACGTGTGAGCATTTCTGCAATTAATGGGCATTTTTGCCAATGCATGTAAACTTCCTCATAGTGATAATCTATTCATATGTAATATATTTTCTTAGTGTTAATCTACAGACAAATTGGGACACAATTTATAACATAAATCGAGGCTAAGCTGACAACTTTTGCAAGCTACTGAACTTGGCTGTAGAACTATTACCAGATTAATTGAGTGTGGAACGAAGCAGGTTCCAGGGGCCAATGACAACACAGAGCTTTGCTCAGTGGCAAAAGAAGGCTTGCAGGTTGTATGAACTGTAAGTGTGAGAATGAGGGGAAGGGACCTTCAATGGCAATCTTAAAACACAGTAAAAAAAAAAATCAGCCAGCCTAGCCTACCATGCATTTCCATTTGTTATTCTTACTTGAGATATTATTGTAAAAATTGCATTGGCAGCCTTTGGTTTTCTACCTCAATTAGTCCCGTCTTGTTTCTTTTCTGATACTTGACTGTATCTTCTCTGAATCATCATCAAAAGACCTACGAACGTTGATAATAGCATGAGAGCTTCCATGAACTAAGCTTGAGATTCTGATATTAGACCACAGTAATTTTGTACGATTATAGATACAACATTTAATACCTTCTATTTTGAAATATCTTAAAGGAATCAAGGTCCTTCCTGTTTACAGTCATCATTCATTGCGTTGGAGTCACAGCACTTGAGAAGGATAGCCAATGACACATTCATTGTAACTATGTTACCCACCCAACGTTGGCTATTGCCCCCCTCTGACAAAACATTTCTGAACTGGCGTTGCTGGCAATCCAGCTGTAATATCCAAGACAATCTAGCAGAGAGGAAGTAAACAGTACCATATGCAAGGAGAGTCTAAGGAATATTGGGCTATTATTTCATGACTTCACATTTTCGAAAATTGCATAATTCTTTGAATGAATTGAACCAACGGTAATTCTGTTTCTTTGGCAGAGGCGCAAATTCCATTTGCAGGACTCAAGCTAAAGTTGCCAGAATGTGGGACCTTTGAAACTACATTAGAATCAGCTGCAGACCGGAATTCGTCAAAACTTCAATCCCTTTGTTTTGCTCAGTCAGACATGGTGGTGTGGTGAGGGAACGATCTTTGTTTTACAATGAGATCATGCTCTAATTCCCACCATTTGGGGCTAAGTCTGGCCGTACTTGAAAACACTATAGCCAGTTGGGTATTAGCGCTATCAGCTGGAAAGGCTTTTTAGTGTCAGATTCACATGCATAAGAGATAAAGAACAATACACACCTGTTTGTCTAGTCAGTTGTAGCTCTGCCCTCGTTAATTTCATGTCAACCCATAAGGAACCAAGTTTTTTTCTCCCATTGATACAGAATACGATATTATTATATCCATTATGCCATGATGCATTTTTACCGACTTAATGCTGTCTGATATAAAACTATAATTGTGTTGAGGATGGAACATTTGTCATAAGGTTATTGATTATAATACTGCACTGTAGGGGGTGCAATTTTCATTGCAACTATGCAACTACTTATTTGGACTGAGCTAATGATTCCCTCATGATAATTATTTTACGACGGTCTAATTACAAAACAATGTTTTCCTTGGGAGTGAGTGGTAGATTTAGAGACAGACAATCAGTATTAAGCCAGGGCAATTTGAATGTGCTTGCCATTGAGAACCAAGGACTTGAATCATGTCATATCCATTCATATACTTATTTCTGGTAAAACTATGGAAGTGGAAGTATTTAGTTCAACTGACCCAGAAAGTACAATGTGGTTCAAATTATTTCCTGAACTTGGTTTTCTTGTTGAGACCTCCAGAACACACCGAAGCACCAGGATAGTACATTCTTCTGTTCAAATCTGAGGACTAGGCTTCTGCATACCACACACACTAAAAAAGGCAAACAAACCTCTATCCACATGAATATAGTTTAACCAATCTAAAATAACTTTGTGTGCTGATCAACTCTATTCTGTTAGGGACTTATCTTTTGAACTCTTTTTTTTTATTGTTTCAGTAAATGTTAGTTCAATGTAAGAAGTTAAAAACGTCCATAGGACGAGTATTTGCTCTCATTGGGATATAGATTAGGCCTAATTATATATTTTCTTGATGAGGTTAGAAGATCAGCCTTCTGGAGTCCCAGATGTCTATGTTTACTGCTTGATTAGGATTTATTTTTTAAATAATCACTGCTTCACAGACCAGAGAAATATAAAACCACAAGCTGTTGCTTTCCACTGACAATATCTTTTATCAAACATTTTACTGATTGGTTTTTAAAAAATTGAATGGGTGACGTAACACTGCTGAGTTTTTACCTCTAAGCTACAGTCAAGGTGTCGATTATATCTTTATATATTGTAAAGTATGTAAGTACAATACAATATTAATACCTGCCTGCCATTAAATAAGGTTCAAAGGGACTACAATTCTTGTTGTTCTGCTGCACGTTATTCAAATATGATAACTCTATTCCAAATTACCTCTGTGAGCCTTTTGAACACAGTTCATCTCCATTGGTTGAGCTTTTCATTCTGGCCTCAACACCAGGGCCTGCCACAGAACATCGCTTCTGGGTTTGACTTGACTATACAACCCAGCTTTCATCGCTATTAATGACCACTGCATTGCCACAACCATCAGATTCTCAACCAGATGAGAAGTTACCTCTTATATTACAGAATAGAGTAAGACACAGTGGTTTTAGAACGCATAACACAACTCACCATGGGGGAGAAAGGAGCAATGCAAACTGAAAGATTGGACTTAAAAAGAAATTGCAACCCCAAACCAACTGTAACCTTTGAGCCACTGTTCTCACACCTGTGCTTCAATCAATGGCCTTGGATCGAAAGCAATAACAGTGGGTTTCCGGGCTCACAGTATTTTCCTGTCATAAATCTCAAGACATAGGTTATAAAGGTGTTCTGTTTCATGCAATGCCATATCATTAGAAAGGTTTAAAATAGCAAAGATACATGCAGATGACTTGCCGTGTGGCAATAGCAGAAGGAACAGGAAGTTGTCATATTCATCCGAATAGTTACAACTCCAGTTGGCAGCTCAGAGGACAACCATATGCGGGCTCACTGCCAGCCAATCCACCAAACCATAAGGAAATTGTCTGTGGGTAGGATTATTTAGGGTGAGGCACTTCACAAGACAGCTGTTTTATTAGAGGAATTATTGTCACAACTTATCGCGATATGTGTGTCCTACCCCCCTTCTATTACCTACTATCCATGATTGACTTTTCATACCCAAGGGTGCTGGGACAGCTTACAATTATGAAATTGAAACAAATGCCTAACCATGTAAAGCAAAGGTTCTGTTTTTCTCATCAAGTGTCAAGTTGAAATATAATGTATACTGAATAAAAAAAAATAGGCGTCCTTTTTTTTGATGTATTGCAGTTCAAATTATTTATGTAGTACAGGTCTATAAAAGGGAATGTTCATAGTCTTTACCAGTGCTTCGGGAACTGTTTAGAGTGACTTTAGGATCAATTATTCTGCTACTATGTCCACTATACAAAAGCAGCTAACGGCAACCCTGAACCGGACCCCAAAAAAAAATCACATGTTTTAGCCAGAAACACCAAGACATTTACAGTAAGACAAGTGACATATACAACATTCAATCAACAAAGAATAAGAAAAAGTTTAAAATGATCATAACATAATGAACAATAAAAAAAAATGATTCACTGATTTCCTTTGCTGTACACGTTTACATACATTTGGTTTTGTAAATACATGCACGCAGACACCTCAACACACATCTTGTTTGAATAATGGGTGCCTTTGATACTTTTTCCCTTGATGTATTTAAAAGGAATAAAAAAAATTTTGTGATGTGAGAATGACCGTGTCCTATAACAAATGTAATCATGATTCATTGATATGCTTCATATTCCTTTATAATATGGGTTTCAAAAAATACCTCAAAGAACCAGATGGGCGCAGGACATTTTACGTCAGATGAAAAGTATATTTTCAAGTGAATTCATTCATACTTATTTCTTCTCCTTTCTCTTACTCTTCCTATTATATTTTTTTTGTTAAAACCGGTGATAAAAGCATCAGCAAACAAAATAAAACGTGCACAGTTTTATGAGTTGCATTATTTTTGCTGATTAAGTGCCTTGCACAAAAGCTTTTTTAATTCGATATGTATATTTACATTCAACATTTTCATACTCTGACTCAAAGGTGGAAATGGTACTGTGGTTGAATAATGACGTTGTAGTTGAGGAGTAGCATATGAGCCAAGAGGATCAACAGCTCTGCAGAAGAATTCCTGTGCCCGACCGACTTTCTAGACTACACATGTGGTCAAAATTTGTGAGCTGGCATTACTTTCAATCTGCAGTCTTCATCTGAGGGATGCAGGCAGACACACTTTAATTCATTCACTGTTGACATCTTTTAGAGGAAGCATGTGTCCCATAAGAGAAACTGTTGCTATCATGTGGGCCACCTTTTATTTTTTGGTACAGACAAAAATATTTTGGTCACTCAATAGTGTGCAAAGATGATGAATCTGAGTAAAGTTTGTTAAGAGTACTTTTTATCACTTGGTGAGCACCCCACATGATTGGTACTCAAAGCTGTACTGTACCTTCCAAACTTTATGCCAATAGAGCACATTTTCCACTACTTTTGTTTCAACAAAATGAAGTGATGTACAGCAAATGCAGTTGCACTTACAGAGTTGGGATTCCCTCTTAAATTGTGAATACATCTTATAACAATTGCATGCGCCAGTTCCAATAAAATAAATAAATAAAACTTTAGAAGAGCTTGCAATTTGGTTTTACACATGAGACCCGAAAGCTCTTTCTGTCTATTTACTTTGGACCAGATCAAGTCAGTGCTGGCTTATTGAAGGACCTTTGAAAAGATATACTTTTTTAGGGGGGTGAGTGTTTACTTTTAAATATGCTTAACTTTTTCTGAGCTGTAATGATCACAGCCAGACTTTCCTTTGTAACTATTGCAGACAAACATTTCCACAGTCTCAATGTGTATGCATGGTCTGTAAATGTAAACCTTATTTTCACTTCTGACACATTCTGGCTTTCTTGATTTCTAGATCTCCGTGCCACCAGCATTTTTGTTAAAGCTACATTAGGCAAGTCATTTTAATACAAATGAAATAATGTAACCACTACATTCTTTAACCAATCCTTAACTCAAATGCTGTTAGAAGGAAAGCCGATCCCTATAACTGTCCCGGACCTTCTATTTGTCATGTAAAAATTCTCACCACGCCCCAACCAAACTAACCAATCAGAAAAGATGTAAACAAGGAAGCATTTACTTGCCTGTCAATCACCTTATGTTTTCACAACACACTGCTGGAGTTGAACAGATTATTTTCAGCTAGCTCATAGGAAGGTGGTTCTAATTATGTTTCCCAGCACAAACAAAGTTTTGTTTTTAAACGTACCCGTTAAGGACAGGTTTATTACTGAAGCTTTAATTCAATGAACGATTGAAAGACATTGTAGTATTATTTTAATTTTATTATTATAGTAACAATTGGACAATAGTGGCCAGACTTCCCTTTTCTTTTAAGATAAAATGGCTGGGTTCTTTGCAGTCAACACAAGTAAATGTTTTATTATTATTGTTTGTAAACCATGGAGAAACCTTTTGCACTAGAGATTTGTAATAGGAAATACTGTATATACAATATATAAAAATTAAGTCAAATCCATATCTGTTCAATTAAAACATTGCACACTGTATTGGACTGTGTCTATGACATGTGGAATTCTGTCAATCATAGTGATAATGGCTGGCATTCATTTAGCTTTGGCAAACCTTCAGATGGATTCCTTAATTTAAGATTCAAGATTTGCCTTTAAAAAAAACGTTTGACAAAGCTGCCCATTACTTTTTTTACCACTGGTAATCATTTTGTTCTCAATGAGCCTTCGCCAATCAGTGACTTAGGACTGAAACGTAAGACGCTCAAAGGCCAAAGCAGCAGAGCATGGACTACTTTTATAACCCCTTTGACAAAACACGTACATGCCAGGCTTGTTAGTATACTTGACGCCATTGCTTGTAAACGCCACTGAAAGAAATTATATCACAGTCAAATGTACCTTTATTTATTGGTTTTGACCAAAACACCAAACAAAAAAATGCCTCCAATTGCAAGAATTAGGTCTAATGGTGGTGACCATTGGGACTAGAAGTAACCATTAGTCAGTTATACATTGGCAATAATGTTCTCTGTTTGGTCCTGTCAATCCACTGCGCTTGCAGTCATTTTGTATACCCAGTATTTAGGAGATAGAAACAAAACTATAATTTGTTTACGCTTTGAAATCCGTTGGAGAGGGCATGGGGGTGAGTATGGAGGGCAGAGAAGCATATTTCTTGGTTCACCCAGATCACTGTTTCAATGTGTTTTTTGGGGGGGATACTAAAACAGATGTGATAATAAATAATGAATGGGATTTGTCTACCTTTTCTGTTTGACATAAGCTTATTTAAAATATGATTAGGGGAAATACCTCAACAAGTAATGCTAACTAATGGCAAACTATTCACTGAGCACCATGATGGGCGTTTAACTGTGCGTTGTGTAAAACGTATTGTGACTGTTTTGACTAATAAAAGTCACAACAGCAGCATGCACGTCAGTAAAACTGCATGTAGTCTCACTAAATGTCACTGTGTTCCATTGCATGAAATGGCCAACAGAATGTTAACACATCGCTGCCTATTTAGATAGCACAAGTTGTGACAGGTGTTGAGGTTATGGCATGTAACTGGATAATATAAGTGATCACTGCCTGGTATGCGTGCAGCTGTATGTCTGTGTGTATGCAAGCATTTCAGTTTTCAAGTTTTGAATAAAAGGTCAAATATGAAATTACAACATCATTTTAAACTCTTAAACTTTAAAATCCAGGAATATTTCATTGGAGCATGATTTATTTCAGCATGTGAGCACACTGATCTTATTAATATGTTAATCGTCCTCTGAAAACAAAGCCTAGCCATTTTCTTTTGTCTTAAGAGATAATGGTTGATGCCCACACAAGAAGATTTCAAACCCAAATCTGATTAAAGTATTTAAAGGTTGTTGGTAAAATGTCCAGCTTTTATACTGAATCCCCCTGTCTTTTAAGGCACATTCTTCATGGTAGTTTTGTTAAATTATGAGATCATACAAATAAATCAGTTACAGAATCTGTTTTCAAAAGATGCCACTGAGTGTTATCTAGAGGTTTTCCATTTTCCTACTCTTCTCATATCTTGAGCAAATGCTTTGACAAGAGTTTTCCATAGCTGATACACGTACTTTTTCAAACAAAGGGCAAGCCCCTTAAAGCTAGCCTGGTATTACAAAATGAAAACTTCAGAAACAGATGCTGTGCTATAATATGAGCTGCATAATAGTCGCTGCAATTATACATTTCTAGACATACTGTCCTTGAATTATAAAATGTCTCATATGTTTAAGTCAAACCCTTTGTAATATAAATGGAAACCCGACAAGTTATTTTGTCTGAATACACTCCAAAATGCATGCCTTGGTGACCTTGAATTGTGCATTTATAAACAAAAGGTTAATGCTGGATGTAAATCAAAGACATTGTCCTTATTGCATGCCTTCAAATCATAAAGTAGGAAAATCTGTACATTGGGATAGAAGAGTTGATCGTGAAAATAAAAATGAATTACTTGAGGTTTGTCCGATTATTTTTAATGTTTGTTAAAATGATCAGGTCAGGCAAACATATAGTGAAAGTCTACCCTGAGAGTCAAAGTTGAACAGGCTGATGACGTGAGGAAATTGATGTACAGAATTAATCGTTTGGAATTAATAGTACTTATCAATGCAAATTATAAAAAATAGACTGTAGTCAGGGACTCTGATATGCTCCACAAAATTCATTTTAACTTCTGTCATCTTTGTGAATCAATCCTATTATTGCAGAGTAGTATCTGATTGAAGACAACTAAAATTGTATTGCACGCAACCATTGCAGCAATGTATTTTAAGACAAAAAGTCAATAAAAAGAAATGGATACACTGGAGGAGTCAGGGCTTGCAAAAGTGCAAGCAGTGTTCAATAAAATAGTTAAAATAGTAAGAGGTGATCTAAGGTAATAAACTCTAAGTAGCCAACTCACTTGTCTCCACAACAAGTGATAGATATTCTTGGAAGTTTGGAGGTTTGCTTTTGGAGAGGAAGTAGTGATTATTACTGACACACTTTGCACATCTATTAGGGGGTACTCTGCATGTAGCAAATGTGATTTAGAACCTAGAAAGAGGGAAACATCGGAAAAGCTACATTTACATGTCCATCCTCAGTTCCCAATTGATTCCTGATGCAAGCAAGTACATTGTAATGTGGTTATCTGCTGACTCATTATATGAAACTATAAACTGTGAGGAGTGAGCAGGATTTACCTATGCTCAACGAAGATTCCGTGAACACGAGAGAAACAACTTCTACTGACCACAGTAAAAGGTTATGTCTATAGATTTTAATGTAGCTACTCTACGGTACATTAGGTACATTCAGGGGGTGGCCACGGGCAGTAATTGTCAGACAGTCATAAGTGAAAACATATCTAAAGATGCAGTGAGGCTCAGTTGTGCCATGTCTGTTCTAATCTGAGCTGTTGTGCACACAGGGTAAGATGAAAAGTTGGGCTGGAACCAAAAACATCTGCTGAAATCTCCCCTCCTCTCGTCTAGCCTGGCGTGGAAACGCTACAGTGAGCATCTGAAAATGCAGACCAGATGGCCGTCAGGGAGGCACTGGTGTACAGTAGGTAAGGAGTTAGGAATAACAGGGACTGGATGGGGCAAGGGACTTTAGTTTACTACGATGAGGAAAGTTCATATCTAATGCTGCACTGTCATGGGCAATGCCATATGATTCAACTATGAGTCAACAACAATAGCTCTTCAGGTTCTCAGCCTTATAGACCATTCCATTCAGAAGTCATGTGTATTATACCACAAAATTGCCCTCTATGTGCTAAAATTTGATGAGACAGAAAGAGACCAAAAATTACTGAATGGTTGTATTGAAACACTGGTTTGGTATATGGTCAAGATAAGGCATCCACATTAGTATGGTGCATCTTGGATGTATGCCAAAGAATGTTGTCTGCTTCCACCATTCAAACAAGGAGTTCTTCATGTGCTTTTAGCAATTGTCCTGACAAGAAACAGTACACATGAAATAAAGAGATTATGCAAAAGAAAATTATCTTGAAAATCCGTAAAGTTTGAGAGTGTTCGGTACTACAAGAATGTTATTCTTCCAATAAGTTTTCAGTCAACACGGGATGCGTCAAAAAAGTAAAAGTTTTCGAATTTTTACGATTTATCCACAGCAGGTTAACTAGGAGACAGGTACCACAGACCAGGTAATGCGGCATGGAACTTGTAAGATTGTCATATGTAAATAAAGATAACAACCTTTATTTCAGGAGGGAAACCATGCTGACACAACAGGCTTTTCTCTTCACAAAGGGCTTCTGAGTCTCCCAGAATTGTTACTTCTTTTAGGATCTGACGCTTGCAGTTCACCGTGTGAAGGTATATGTGTTCCAGAAGGCAGCTTCTATTATAGCGGTGAGTCAGAGCACCAAGTGTTCGATGTCCTCACCAGTGATTCACTAATGAGCCTTGGACAGAGGAGAGGCTTTTCCACTACTCATTAATCAAAAGGAAATGGTCTCAGGCACATTTAGTTAGCTGCAGCCTGGCACCTACTCCGTAATGTCAACATCTGTCCAGACCATTATTCACTCTATTAGCTTCCCCAGCACATGATACCCAGCTACCGATTCCTTGGGGGACTGACCCCTGCTCTTCATTGTTAGGTAGAAATGTAAACCTCGAGACTCCAAGGCAATGAAACCAGATTAACCAGTTTTTATGAGAAAACAGATTGCTTACCTTTTTTTACCGTTTCTATATTTAAGTATCAACAACATAATCACATCGGAATGTAAAGTGCTCTTTCTTCGTAGTATGTCAGGCTATAAATGTTTCTCAACAACGTACTTAGCTTTTAACAATAGAATGTGAAGCTCCTTGTTTGTTTAATTTCTGCATTTATTTAAGCTGCTGTGCTACTTGCGCAGTATATGAGCAGTAAACTTGAACTCACATTAACAGCCACAAACAGCAGTCAGTCACTGGTCTCGATTACCCCTCAGTTCCAAATATACTGCACATAAAAGTTCTCAGTAATGGGGATCCTTTCTTTACTGAAAGTTACTGCATTTTCGTCTGCGAGTTCTGCTTTATTTCACAGAGAATGGTAAACATATCTCGTATTGCATTATAAATTGAGAACATTTCTGGATATAATACATCGATTTTCAGTTTCCATTTCAACAAAATATGATCTGTGAGATTTAGCGCCAGGCTCATGTTCAATTCATCAAAGCAAGCTGGAACAATGAATTCCATGTATGACATTATGCTCTTAACACTGAGGACATTATTCAGCCTGTTATTTGTTTCCTAGTGATTTCACTGGCACTCAATGACTGAATGACAAACTGACAAAGGTGCCCACATCTCTAAAAGCTAGGGCAATCCATACTTAAAAAATGATACTAGTCAAATCAGCATCTAAATGTTGCTCTAAATCAATCCGATCAAGATGGCCTGGTCCAATAGCAAGGATTTTAATGAATGTTGTTCATGATTTATGATTGTCATTGGATGTTTATTTATTTAGTATTTTAAACTGTCCACTTTGATATTTTCAAGGTTGATAGTTCATATTTTTCAACTTCACCAGCATCACAAGCATCTAGGATGTCTGTTCTTCAGCTGGAATTCTTAGTATAGACTAGCCCCCATCTGTCCTTAGCTAAAATACCACCTGATAGAATCAACACCATTGGCCCCAATGCGGTACTAATGAGGACAGTGTGTGTCATGACAGTCAAGCTCCGGTCTCACACAAGACTAATTTCATGATGTCATGACCTAGATCAATCAGCTTGTGTCTTGGCCTGGAGGAAAAGCAATTTTTCACCAGGAAGAGCTGGAAGTGGAACGTCTTCACTCTGTGTTTAGAGATGTCAAAAAGTACCTTAAAAGAAATGCTGATACCAGCTGGCAAGAACTCACAATGCAACAGCCCGATGTGTGATTTGTCTGTTCACTGGCAAGGACAGCAATTTGCATAAGTCTGTCCATAATTGATAAAACAATGCTCAATAATGTTTTTAGGGTTTTTTTGGTCCAGCTGTTGGTTTAGAAAAATGGCATATCATTGCGTGTCTGTGTCTTGTAGATGCACTTTGAAACAACCTATTCTCTAGTAGCTTGATAGGCTTTTATTTTATAGATGGAAACTTCATACTTGCAATGGCTCATTTAGAAGAGTTTTGTACTAGTAATCTGTCATTAATTCAAGATTAAGGAAACATTTTCTTTGGGTTAGGTCTCGGCTAATTGTTATGGTTGCTGTACAGAGATCCAGCATGGTGTCCTAACAGATAGTTTTATTTCGTTGTGGTCCGGAATCAGCCAGCCGAAAAATCACAAGGCTTCAGTTGATTACCACAATTATTAAGTATTCTTTTGTTTCCTGCTAGACTAATTAAACAATCATTTATTTAATTAGTTTGAGCATGTCCTGAGGCAATGACCAACAAATTGCAAAATTTAATAAAGAAATTCAGCTGTTTTGATGATCATAACTACACTGAGGACATTGAGGTCTGATAGGCGTCGCATCCACATCTCAGTCCAAGACTTTTGGAATGCATGCTGGACAATGTTCAAACACTTTTTATTGTATTTGAACAAAACATGCTGGCTGACCCTGAATGTTCTCCAGAGGTGTTTGTATTACCGCCTACAAAAGATGTGTTCAACACAGATGGACATGGCACATTCGTCTTTAGTCTTTGTGTACTGCATATCTTTTCAATTATAAGATACAACATACATAGCCTACACAACAATGGGTATGCACATGCTATAATGAATTATAAAAAAATGATATTAGTTCATTACAGCTGATACATGCACCACACCACATCACCATACCACACTGACATGAAATAGTTATTCTCTACAATACATCTGCAAAATTTACTGAAGCATTGCGGGGTTTTTTACTTTGGATGATTCAATCAAAGAATAAACACAGTTTAATCTATGTGTAAACAAATACACAATTACTCAATATATGTTGATTCAACAATTTCCAGATAGTAAAGAGAACCAATTATCCAATCGAGATTGAAAAATAAGATGGTCATTTTGTGGGTGTACTGATGCAATTTTTTTGTATATTCGACTTACAGTATACTATATAACCACTACCAGGTATGTGGGCTTTATGGAGTTCCAGGTGTTCCTCCTCCACAAGTTGGAGGACACTGTGAGCAAGACAAGAACAAAGAAGCGAGAATGTGGAGTCATCGTTTCTGTTAAAGCAGAGCTGTGAGGAAATGGAGTGGCTGCTCATGGAACACCTCAAGTTGTGGCAGACGACATCCTCTTCCAGACTTTGTCTGCCTATTTCCATGAGGTCATCTCTGGCCAAGGAAACTGTGAGTTTATAGTTCTGCCAAGTGCCTCCAAAGCCTAGACAGTGGATGAGTTTTTTACCACACTTCACAGCAAAATATAAATACCGGTCTACAGCGCATTCAAAGCTGCTCTCAATTCGCCACTGATTGCGTCATTTTAATTGATTGCATAAATTATTACATACGGTTTGTCTGACAGTTAAGTCGCGTATTTCTTTACATTTAACTTTGAATGGAGTGATTTAACGGTTTTTAACACTCTGGAACAGACCCTGGTCATCTATTAGCACTGGTTAAGTACCCCTATGTGTTTAATCAAAGAACATGTCCCTGACAAATGAGGCATCACATTCAAGTACGTGATTATATTCTGCAGATGTGAGTGTTAGGCCTGCCAGCTCAAACATGAGCCACAGTTTCCGGCTCAAAGTCTTATAGACGTAAGAAATCATAAAAAAAAAGAAGAGTTTTACAGTTTTAGAAAACGTGACACAGCATCATATAAAAACAATAATGCAATATTTTCTCACTCTACACTTAATAAAGATATACTGTACTCAGCTTTATCTTGTTTCTGTTGACATGGCTGTTTATCCTGATGCTTTCTGCACAAGAAATTATTCGGCGAATGAGTTGAAAGACCAATAGTTGCATACCATATTGATTTTTTTCACTCTAAGAAAAGGGGATTTAAATATTTCTGTTATGATATGTTTTGATTGTTGGCTGCATCAAACAGAGCATCTTAAGAATCTAATTACATACAGTATCTGACCGTGAAGTGCAGGGAAAACATTTAAAGGTGATAAGACCCCCAGAGGTCACTGAACATTCAGAGAACTATTTCAATATAAATACTTAAAGGGATACTTCATCGATTTTTTTCAAACTATACATGTTGTTGTTTGGGATAAATTAAGTAAGTATATTGAACAAGTTTGGGTCATGTCATGTGGAGTTTTAAAAAATTCAGGAAGGACCTCCGATGACGCAAGAGAGTCATTTTCTCAACTAGTTTGACATTCTGCTGTTTGATTGCAAAATGCTAAATGACGATACAATGTTTAAAATACAACATTGGTTTCTGATGAAAAACATGTCAAAAGAAAGAAAATGGGTGAATTATCGCTTTAACACAATTTTGTAAGGCTGATTATTGTATCTTTTGCTAACATCCCTGTGCTCCTAGAAGGATTCCATATGTTCCAATGAATAAAGAGTTGTGGAGATAAACCGCTGTCTTGATTTAATAAACTCTTTGTTGTAAATTGTCATCCATGTCCTCACAAAATCAGCTCTCATGAGGGCATAATGTAACATACAATGAGAACATCACCTAGCAACAAATATGGAATGTTTCTTCGATTCACTTGACTTTTTTCCAACTTTAAAATACACAGCTGCAGGCCCTACATGGATTCGTTTAATTTCCTAGTAACCAGTAGCAAAGATGATTCACACATGTACTTAGCAAAAATGAGATCATTTCAAATGCAGTTAAACAAACTGTGATGAGCTGTTTCCATGTGGTTAATAGCTTGTGACCTGAGGATTGTGGCTTATAGCAGCTTTTGGTCTGACTTGTGTACTTTGCAGTTAGGCTTTATGTTCATGAGTGATTCAGGAGGAAACTATCCGAGTGAAAAGGGGTGGGCAAGTGTATTTTAATTTGCCATTTCCCTTCAGTTTAGAGACACATAAAAGTGTGCCCTGTGCAATACAACCTGGTTTCATATTAAATTATGTAACAAATAATATATATATATATATATATATATATATATATATATATATATATATATACACAGTATAAATATACAGTATATACTGTATATAGTTATTAAAACTGTTAATGAAGTATCATGAATTATACAATTAGTAATAAAGGATGGCTCGATTGTGTGGATGACTCTTATTGCTTTGTGAAAAACGCCCCTATGAAATAAACCATCTGAAATCAATCTGAAAACATGTACATTCCTTCATAACATATTAAATGTCATGTACAAAATCATTAAATAACACAAGTAAGTTTTCAGTAGTTTTATTGAAAAATGCCTCTTTTGTTTCAGAAATAAATAAGAAAATAAGGCTGTGGAATTCACAATTTGCAGTAAAAACATGAAATGGCAACACCATGTTCATTGTCTTGCACACAAATTTCAACTGCATAAAAAACTGATAAATCAACAATAACAACTATATTCTGATTAAAAAAAACGCACTACATATACACCACAGACATGCAATTCCACCTTCGGTAAAATCAGCTGTGACTTGATATAAGAAAACTGATAAATATTTAGTTTAGAGATACAAAATGGAAGCCATTTATAACTGTATTACTGAAATCTTTCAAAAAGCGATGGATTTTGAACAATGATAAGCCAAATTTAGAAAGAAAAAAAATAAGGTACATGATATAGCAATAAAGTATAGAAACAAACATAACAGATGAAATGTAACTGCAAATAGAGCAGTTTCTAGTGGAGTGTCCTAACACTGTGAATAAACATTTTCTTTTTTCCAATACCATTGTTGGCTTCGTCATGAAGAGTGCATTGTCCAACACTTTTACATGATAAACACTTGATGCACATTATGTTACAAGCAAAAATAAAACAAAATAAAGGGAAAGATAGAAAACTCACAGATTCTCAACTTAAAAAAAACAAACAAAATAAACGTTTGTACATTCCCTCCCCTCAGCTTTAAGGACAAGTTCACATATGCCGTAAAATACTTCCAAACAACATTGAGGTATCAAACCCCTTTTTTTGTGTTAAATGTGCATTTTACGTAATTATGTCATATGTGAACCCATCAACAGCAAACAAAAAATAACCATCCACTTATGATGTTATTCTTTTGGATTTCATTCTTGATAGTGATCTCTTTCGACGCTCATTTGGTGAGATTTCGTCATCTTCAGGGATTGGGATTACGTAGGTTTCAGGTTCAGGTTGAAATGGGTCTGGTTGGAAATAGTGTTTTGCCAATTCAACATAGGTTTTACAGTTTGTACTTACATACACAACACCACTGTTGATGGTACCTGACAGATTTCATTGGCAGTGGTTGAAATGGTTTGGAACACATCAGAGCATTTTTATACACATGTACATTTTGTTTTTCAATGTTGGCACAGTAGGGAAGTTGGATTAGTTACTTATTGGAGAATTATTGTAATTGGCTGCGACTCATTCAATTATAAAACGAAACATGAAAATCAAGTACAAATTCTACCACGGTGTGATAGGCTTGGAATTGTGGTATTAGGCTTCATAGCATGAAGAGGTACTGCTTGTACTTTTATTTTAGAAATAAACCCTAATAGATCAAATTAAATAAAAAAAGAAGCCACAACCATAGAAAATAGATGAAAACTATTTGAGACCATTACTGCGTAAATAGAGAATAGAAATCAAACCTCCAGGGTCACATGTATAAAAAGCAAGCGGTTCACTTTGGCCCCGAGAGAAGTCTTTTTGGAATGCCACTACCAAGGATGAGGCAGGAAAAAAAGAAGCATTCGTGTTGGCATTCAGCAAGCAGCAGGTTACAAGGCACAAGCGTACTACAGGTGTTAAACTAAATTTAGTAGATGTGGTTCAAACATCATTTACAAGGCACAATTAGTTTATTTACAGGTATCACCACAGAGTAAACATGTTAACAATATTGCTGATGGTGGTGGTGGTGGTGTTGATTCTCTGCTACAGATCCATCTTGTTAGTATTTGTTTGTGTTTTTGTACATGCTCCTCCACCCGATGGAAGTTCTTTGTCTGTTTGGTCTTTGGCTTCAAGATGTGCACAGGCCACTATGTTGTTGCCATCACCGTTGTGTGTTCTAGTTGCTCAAAGACGTTGTTAGTACCAGTCCACTTTGTTGTTGTTTATTTCAACATAGTGTGTTAATCACATCCTTTGTGGTTATCCTCAAACAGCTCTAGAGCGTGTGAGCAAGTATCTCAGAAACCGGGCTTTTCAGGAATTCAAAGTGAAAGCAGCACAGGAGATCTAGAAAGATTACTATGCTGAACCTGAAACAGGTCAGAGAGGATGATAGAGGTCAGTTGTTTAACGACGGAATACATTAAAAGGTAGAAAATCTGAAGCGCTGTCAGTACCAGCTCAGTTTTCTAACTTACGCCACGTTGCAGTAACACAACTAGCTGTGCATGTACACCGTGCATTATCCCCTTATAGACTTGTCATGCAGGTCACGCAACATGTGTTTACAAACCTCTGTAGCCTTGTCCATTGTAAGGAATGCCGGCGCACTGAGAAGAGTCGCAGTAGCCGGGAGGGCCAGGTGGTCCTCTAATCCCTGCGAAGCCTTGGCGGCCAGGAAGGCCACGGGTTCCTGCGGGGCCTGGGGGGCCAGCAGGGCCCGTTCTGGTCTCGCCTGGTTGGCCTGGAAATAACATAGCAAACATCCAATCAAGATTAGACCTCAGCGGCATCGCCCTCTAATCTCAATCGGGAATCATACGTGTGCGATTTTGTGATATTTTTCTGCCACAACATTTGGGACATACCACAAAAACACACAGAGGGGAGAAAAAAGGGGGCTCATTGATATATTTTTTCCCTCTCCGTCTAGTCTAGACGTTCATAAAGCCAGTTTGGAAAGTTTCCCTTACTCGTGGTTCCATCCCAGCTCCTCGGAGCATGTGTTGTGAATGAATCAATGAGAGGAAGACCTCAGCACACCAATGTGATTATCTCCTGAGCAATGACTCACAGCGTCTCTAGCTCTCCCCCACTTAATCCGGGGCATTTCCTTCTCCTCCACATACACAGAGTTTCCATGTCTTGACCTGTGGGCTTTAGCTAATACGCATCCTCCGCTTCTACTTTCTGTCTTGGTGAAAGTCTTCTCCCGTGAGACCTGCCGCTCTAGCATAAAAGTGTACACACAGTATTACAGAGGGATAACACGGCTATGTTAGCGGTTCTGTTCTCCATCCCGTGGCCAGAAGAGCTAGTGTTTTTGATGGAAGGCCCGACATGCTTTTTGGCTTGAATCAACTGGTCTGTCAGGGTTTTAACTAATAGGACTCCAGTCAGACCTTTTTAGGATCATGTCTCTTACCGCTTTCATCCACTACATTACATTACATTACATTCATTTAGCAGACGCATTTATCCAAAGCGACTTACAAAAATTGTGCCTACAAAAAGATAATGGTAAAAACTACAAGTCAGGTAGAGAGCATAAGTGCATCCCTGACTTGATAATCTAGATAAGCGCTAAGCAAGTGCTATATTAGACATCAGGATAATTAACAAAACCGTCACAAACCAATCACAAAAAAAATTCTGAGTGCAAACCAATTACGTGGTATATCAAGTAGAAGTGCTTGGTAGACGCATCTACACTACATAGTGTCCGTCAAAGACATGCTCTGAAAACTCTGTTTAAGTCCTCCGAAAAATAGGATTATGAATTATTGTTTATTGCTTCCTGTGTTTTTTGGCTTTTGGAATATATACAGAAAAAATATGTAAATCACGCTTTACTCCTAGTTGTTTTATCCGTTTCTTCCGAACTAAGCTGTTTTTTTTTGTCATGGAATGGAGGCCGCCGGGTTCAGTTCTATGTTCACTATACTGTCATCTTGGAGTGAAGCAATTAATGTTTAGTTCAGCAAGGACAGAATATTTATTTCTACATCTGTGTGTACCGCTAAAGCTACATAAATCCCCCACAATGCATGGTGTAAAACAGGAAAGACTCTGGCAGCTGTGCTTAATAAATTACATTACTGCTGTCCAAAGCACAGCTTCAGGCCACAGCTCTAGTCTAGACCACAGCAGTAGCAAGCAAATTGATCTGTTCTAGGGGAAGAGCACTATTCTCTTTTTACTGTTAGTCAAAGGAAAAGTAAGCTCCTAGATCAGAAACTACCCACTATTCACTCTATCTCAAAGTATGAGGTAGAGTTGGAGTTTTTTATTACTATCATTCCAGGACTAAGCAACTACGACATACTTAATGCGAGGGGGCGGGGGGTTGCTCCTGATATTCACTGTGTTATGTTTCTGAATCAAAATAATGTCAGAAATGTACCGGGTGGTCCTCTCTGTCCTCTCTGTCCAATCGCTGAGGTCCCTCGGTCACCCTTTGGTCCTGGAGCACCTGGAAGAAACAGACTGCATCAGACCCTAAAGCTCGCTGACAAACACAAGTAGCTGTCCACAGAACATTTAGAGGTGTACACAAAGGAATGTAATCTATTCTGCAGGTACTGTAGAGGACCAATACGTTGTGAGGAAGACACTCTAGTTTCTGCAGCCACAAAATGATGAGTATTCGATGATTCTACATTGTACGATTATAACCCATAATAGTTGATGGACAAAACATACCATCAATCATATAAAGACCTTATATTGGATGTGCAGTGAGCATACCACTTTCACCCTGAGTTCCAGGTAATCCAGGACTTCCGGGGAAGCCGCTTCGGCCCGTCTGGCCCGGCTCTCCGCGGGGACCCTGGTTGCCAGGAGCGCCGGGGGGTCCAGCAGGACCTGGGCTATTGCTACTACGGTAACCGTTGGGGATCTGGTTCAGCATTTGATTGACCCGACTCATTTGTCCTGAGAGACAAGAAGGAAATGAGCGTTCAGAAAAACAGTAGACCTTCATTGAAAGCCAAAATGCCTGTTAGGAGTCAGGATTTTCCCCAATGGTGGCAGAATGGTTTCCAAATATAGTTCAAATAAAGGGCCCACTCACCATTTACTAGCGACTCACAGACTTGTCTGGCAATGGAACGCATCATGTTCTGAGGAGCAAAGTCCCCCTAGAAACACAGAGTTCGTTTTTAAAAAATCTATATGCAACCTTTCCAGAATATGAATATAGGTTATTTTTTGCAGTTTACTTACTCTCTCGCCCTTGTCTCCTTTCCCACCAGCGGCTCCCTGCAACAATAGAAAAGACAGAGACATTTACTTTTATGGCACAAAGATATATACAGGTACCTCTATTTCCAGCAGCATGTTTCCGTGTAACTTGGGCTACTGGTGCTTACATGGGTGCCAGTGTCCCCAGGCTTTCCTGGCTGCCCTGCAGCCCCCGGCATTCCCGGAGATCCAGGGCTTCCCTGGAAAGAAACAACAAGGAAAAATGTCAACAAAATTTGTTTAGAATCAGAATTCTCAGATATAAACAGTGCATAGTCTAGCCTACCAAAGTGTAGGAAAGAATTCCTCATTTATAAATGTTATTCTAGCGCCAGCGACACTGCGGTGTGTTTCAACAGAAGCTTCCATTCGTATCCATGGCAACATCTCAACAAAACACTAAACGTGAACTTGAACGTGCATACATACCATGGGACCTGCTGGGCCTCTGGATCCTGTTTGTCCTTCCTTTCCTTGAGGTCCCTGAAAGGATGTAGCCGCAAATTAAAGAAAAGTTGTAAAAATGATACACTGAAATTTAACAGGTCATGTTTTTTTTTTCCCAAATGGTAAAATGTCCTGTACTCACCCTCACTCCAGCTGGTCCAATTGGGCCAATGGGACCAGGTGGCCCAGGTGGGCCCTGGGAAAAGAGGCAAAAACCAAACCAATTCAGAATGCCCTTGATTTCTCACAAACCACCTCAGCAAAGGTCAACTGCCTTTGACCAACCAACTCAAACACGTTTGTTACTCCACCAGTTTTTCCAGACGTCCAACAGTAAATCTCTTTTTATTTCTCATTTTGGTCTGAAACCCTGCTTACTTTTTTTTTATTGTCAATCCTCTCTCGCCTTTGATGCTTTGGCATAAGATTTACAGGGAACATAATATATTCCAGATCCGTTTTATTGGCCATTATAAACCAGGTCTACGTACTCTGCCAGTCATTAAATGCATGTTTCTATAGCGTCTGCTCCAACATGGTCACCTGCAACCTACCAACAATTCAATTGGAGATACTGTAGGTAGAGTTTTAAGTTGGACTCAAAATGTATCTAATTATTGAGCACAGCCACACAATTGGGATGTTATTGTTGTTGGATAATTTCTACAGCAATCAAAGGAACATCTGAAGATCAATATGAGGACAGTTGCTTTTGTCTGAGTCTCTTAAAGGATTCATGTAAACATGAAATTCTAGACATTATTGAAAAATGTGGTATATTGTCAATATAAACAATCAAATCTGCCGACACTCTTTAGTTGAGCCATCCAACAGATATGCCTCACAATAGCTGGAAAAAGAGAATTTCCAAAATATACACAGTAGTTGAATGACAATTGATTTTCCATACTATTCTTTACTCAGTTTAAAATCCCTCTAAATGTAACGTGTGACTCAAAGAAGAAGATTCTATGGGGACATCAGGCTCCTATTATGCAGGGCAGCACATCCGAGTGATTTGTTTTCCAAATTATTTTTTTTCTTTTCTACTTCAAGAGCAACTCAATTGAAAATTCGGAGCGTCAGTGTGCTGTTAGTTATGGCCTGTGTGTGAGTCCTCCCTTATTGAAAGAGTGTCTGTGGCTTGCCACATGGAGCGAGGCCAGAGTAGTAGCATCCCTGTATGCTGTGAATGATTCGCAGAGGTACTGTCTAAAAGCCACAGCCGTAGCTTGCAGCCAGAAGAGCACTCACTTTCTGTCCAGCGAGCCCAGAGTCACCAGGATCTCCCTTCGGTCCCGGGCGGCCCTGTAGCGGCAAAGCAAATGCACAGTTTGAGGAGATACACACCGTGAATGGGCAAACAGAACACATCCTGAACGCTCGTCACTTATTAGCCACTAGGCGACAGTCCGAAAAACTGGTCCTCAAGGCCAACGTAGTGTTACTGCAGGGGTCCAGCATAAACACACTGTGTTTTAGGAGGTGTTCTGCACATCTCTGTTTTGGCCCAAAGTAAGTACCTCAGAGTCTGGGTTCAGGGGAGGAAATCCCATTAGCTGATTTATGACCCTGCATTGAGATAAGGAGGTTTAAAGGCCTCTGATACTGCGTTTATCCCCCAGACATGAAGGAATGCAGCCTCTGCCACAAATACTCTGCAGCTGGTAAATTCCACGCATATTGAATGGCAAAACTCTTCCCTATTTGGTTTGTTCGAGCAGGGAGGCATTAATGCAAGTCTCCCACTAAAAACGTAGCGTCGGTTGCTGAGGTTGGCGTTGGTGTTCGTGTGTGTGTGTTAGACCTACAGCTTCTCCTGGAATAGACATCCCGCTTGGTCCTTGAGGGCCGGGCAGACCCATAGGTCCTGGCAATCCCAACTCTCCGCGCACCCCAATCGGACCCTATAAGAAAATAAACGTCAATTAAGCCCTGGAAAGAACTCACCATTGAATATCTGTCCCGAGTTTAGCAATATCACAAATATGCTACTGAACTGCAATCTCTGGCGGGAAGTCACCAGACTAAGTGGAATGCTGGTGCACAGCCGAAACCATACCTCAATATCAAGGAAAGGACTAACACACTCAATAAGTGGAATCAGATGGGCTTCTCCCCCTCAAAACCTTTGCCCAGTAAACACTACTCAAGTTTTACCAAGCTCATTTAACCTTAAGTCATTGACCCAATATCAACATTCACTAAGCTGTCTATAACTTGTGGTCCCTTTCATGGTTCTTCTGAATTTTGATTTTAAAACGCAAGCCAGAGGCTTTAAAACAGGAGGGGGGGGGGGGGGGGGGGTTACGACAGGGTGGGCGGAACATATACTTACTGTAGAACCAGGCTCTCCTCTTTCACCCCGGGGACCTTTGCTACCTGGTGCACCCTAGGTAAGGAAAAGTATTTTGTCAAACTCGCACAGGCAAAACAGAAAGAGGGGGGTCCAGCGTTACAATCAGCTGCAGGCAGACTGGATGGCCTTCCTGAGAGTTGAATAACAGTCATAGCATGCCGTTTTTATGCGCCACAATTTACTTTGGCAACCGTTTCGAAAACAGGACAAAATGTATTGAGCATCGCGATGTTTTCTATGGTACATTTTCTTTTGGGTGAAGCGTCCACTCCTGTACATGGCAGAGTACATAAATAACAAGGCTCGGATTCTGTGACATTGCATTGGACCCTGTTTTGGAGACAGAGTAAAAAGTGTGGGCTAGACAGTAAGAGGAATGCAGTGCACACAGTACAGTATGTGGTCCTTACCACTGGTCCCTGAGGCCCCTGGGCCCCTGAGCTCTCCGTGGTGCATGTGCAGGAGTTTGGGAGGGAAGGGCATTTGGCTTCATCTCTCTGGCAGAACAAAGAGAAGACAGAGAGGAGAGGTGAGGGCAAGACAAAGAGCAGGATTTGAGCAAAACATTTGGGTCACCTTTACAGGAGTAATCACCCAAATGGGGTCTACAGGTTTTTCTGAGCAACATGAGATATGCAACACAGTAGTCAGCGGTAAACTATTTTGTCTCTCACACTGTAAATATCTATGCAGCGTAAGCTGAAAAGGAATCTTATTCAACACCTTCTTCAATGTAAGACCACATAGTAAAGCTTTCATAGCATCCAAAGGTAGGAAGAAAGAGTTGATGCAAATTCAAAATATTGGATTTTCAGCTGTGATGTGTTGCAGGTCTCAAACATCTTTTTTTGTAGTCTCCTCTGGAACAGGAGGGCTCCAGTCCAGGGTCTAAATACTCTCAAACAGCCTGTGGTAGTGGACATCGAAAAGCATTCCATAAAACCCTATGAGTTATTGTGGACAAGGCTCTGACAACTCTAAGTTGTATGTGTGTGATTTATGTACTAAGTTGTGCTCAAAGAACCTTTGCCCTTTAAGCCTACTGTAAGGGCTTAAGGCCTGGACTCAGGAGTGCAAATCAAAGACACACACTCTTTGACAAGGGTTGTTTGAACCTGCAGCTGGACCATATAAGCATAGTCCTTGTTCTTTACTTTTCAAAGGACTATCATTATGTTCATAACTTAAACTGTAACTTGATGTAAGGAACGAATATCTATTGTAAGAGCTCAACGTTTTCAAAAACATAAAAAAAAACAGGTGGCCTAACAATTTACAATAATATATAGCTTAATGAATAACTTTAGCCCTTTAATAGCCAAAGCACATTCTGCCATTGAGGCGGTTCCTTTTCTCACCCATCGTCAAGTGACATAGTGTGTAAAGCTACTTGTAAGGGAGAAACTAACCAGGTGCATGCAGTACACTATCAGGCATGGCCTCATGGCTCAACTTTCCCTTTCTTAGCTGGAGTGAAATGTGTTGGTCACCCTACATTCACTCAATATGAAAAATGTGGAAATAATATGTATCGAAAAGGTGTTGTCTCGGTTTAACTGTGTTTGTTCTACGAGGTATCAGAAAAGCACTTGAGTTGAGGACACAGCCTATAAAATACAGTCTTGTTTTTCCATGGGGCCTCACGTGCCCAGATGGTGAAGGCATCAATGGCACAGATACGCGATCATTTACTACTGCGTTAAAAGATGAGACTGTCCAAGCGCATCAAAAGCATGTGTCTGATCTATCAATGGGCATACGCAGCTTTTAGAACAGGCTTTCCAGTCACGAGTATTCCTGCTTGGCCTTGGGAAGTCATAAGGTGCCCTTTGGAGAGGGGGGGCAGGCTGCGCAGGTGCCAGGAGGTCTCGGGAGATGAGTCACCGTATTTTTTCTTTTCTTTTTACAGACTGCTCTGAACTTGTTATGTGGCTTGTTAAGTTGTACGGCCCGGCCCCTACAGTGAGTGTCCTCTAAGACTCCTCTTACCAAAGATGGAAGGTCACAACATCTGTCTCTGCTCGTCCAGCCCAGGCTGCACACAATATCAAACATCTGGAGTTGGAACTGTGAAAAAAGGAAATAGTTTGAGAGAACATGTGTCTTTGATGCTTCCCTCACATCCCCACATGCTATAAACAAAAACAAAAGTAAATTCAGTGCAGCCGCTTTGAATCAGAATGGAGTGTGCCCTTATTGGAAGAATGCTAAGAAACGTAACCCTAGTTATGAAAGTATACAGACAGAAGTGTAAAACATAGTATAATGAACCATATGTATAGCTCAGGTTCATTTTGCTTTCATATTCTGTAATGATTCTCCCTGGACTTACAGTTGCAGATTCTCCCTTAGAGCCGATGGACTTGGACATTTTGCCCAGAATTTGATAGCCATCACTCGAGGTGTTCCCAGCAGCTTTAATCTGTTTGTCCGCCACTTCTTGGCAGTCGAGGTTCAGCTTGACACTTGTGGGGGAAACAAGGATGTGGAGCTGCAGAGAGAAGAATAGAGTTTACATCTCAGACATTCTTCCTTCTCCAACCAATTGTTATGTCTGGTTTATATCCTGATTTTCTCCAAAGCATTAAGGATATCTGGAGGCTGGGAACACAGCAGAGACTTTAGAGTGGCGGTGGATGAGGAAATGCTTCTTGCTAAGGGGGTTGTTTACCAAAATGCAGTAGAAGCAGTAACTGCTAACACTCAAATACTGTAAAAAAAAATAAAAAAAATTTGAATACACAAACTACGTCCAAACAATTATCTAAGTGTCTGACAATGCAGACTTGAAGTACTGTATAATTGTGTTTTTGGTTGAAAATATGGCCAAGATTATTTCCATGTGTTTACTCCACAGTTAGCCAATCTAATATTGTCACACAATTCAAATATTCCATATCATTATCAGTAATGTGGTTGCGGTGAGTTGGAAAGTTCAGATCAGCACACCAAACGCTCTGTTAATCTGTGTCATGGGCTTGTGCCGGTAGACAGAAAGCGTGCACGCAGTGGTCAGGGATGAGTCATTCCAGTACATTCTTACACAGAGTCAAGTGTATACACTTTGATCATTCGTCTTGCTCAGATCTACCTCATCTCAGCCACGATGCTACTCTGCGGTGCACACCAAGACAAGCGGTCACACACAACTTGGATTTTCAATGCCAAGCTTTCATAAGTAATGGCCGTTATGTTGGGTTTAACTGTAGCACAGTAATCACATTTTTAGAAGGCAGGAAAATGTTGCATTACAAATCTGTGCTGCAGCCCAGAAGCTCTGGCAGCGCCATACGAAGCAGTGGTCTTCTTCCAAATGAATGTGGAGGCATGTTTAGCAAACTTCTCTCGAAGGCGTGTCATATCTCATGAGGCATAAACAGCTAGAGGACAGCAAAGCGTTTTCAGCAGTTTATTGAAATATAAACTGTGATATCTTCAGGTCAAAAGACACTGAAACATATTTGAATCCATCAAACTAAGTATTGGCCAAATGCGGTCATCCAATCAAAGGTGTTGGCGACTGGTCAAATTAACATTTACAGTGAGGTCATTCACATCCAGGTTGCTGATGCTGGGGTTTCCCTCACCTTAAAGTTCGTTAGGAGCAATACATCTCAGACCTGTTTCTTATATGGAATCGTTTACAAGTGTAGGATTATCATATTTGTGCACAGAGACTTTTGAACAGGAGAGTAATAACACTAAGATTGACATTCAGCAAAAAGAAGCAATATAGTTAGAAATAACCGGCCTACGCTTACTGAATCTCAGCCAAAAATAAATTGTTTCTGGTAAGGATATTAATGTACTGCACTGTCGCCAGAAACATATATATTCCACCCAGAGATGGTTAATGCAGAGACAATACTTCTTTCACTGGTAGAATTATTTCATATTTAATCCTAATACACATGTGAAAGGTTCCAACATCCTTTTGAAATCCCCCACAGATTTGTCTGTTGAGTTTGCTCTTCTGTTAAATTCATTACGAGGAGCTATTGTAGGTCTCATTCACCCCTAGCTGAGTCAGCTCTCTTTCCGACGTGCCCAAAGGAAAAAAAGATGGAAAAATCAGACTATGGTGAAGTGGTTTAATCTGGCTGTTACAAGGACCAATGGCAAGCACCCCACAAATCTTCAAGAAACCTGTCAGAGATGGCTACAACAACAAACCAAAAGATCAGTCAAAAGTGGGAGTTAGCTTCTGAGACTCGGAGTTCAAGAAAGACTGCCAGCATATTCCATAAACAAACATGATTTAAGCAGAGGAAAGCCTGCTCCATAAGTCACAGTCAAAATGTCCCCTCTGCCAGCTGTGGGACAGTTAAGTCATTCAGTTCTTCAAAAGCACATTTATGTTAACGCAGATTTTTTTCTTCCTCAGAATCACAGCTCTTCAGTGCATGTCAACAGTTCCACAAACCTAAAGAAAAGTACAAATGAACAAGAGGACATATCCCCCATCACGTTTTCTTATAGTCTGTCATAGACCCCTTGCGGCTGTCTTTCTCCCCAGTGGTATACGTAAAACCTCCACTGACAGGCCATCTGTTCGAGGTGACCGGGCGGAGGAGACACAGCTGTCAGAGCGGCAGCCTGAAGTCATTCTTATCGGACTTGAGCTCACACCGTGAACACAGCAGGACAACGCTGTGGTACACAGAGTATATACAAGCCATGCTGGGAGGTAAACCACAACACAGACTTACTGCCCCTCCAGCAACAGCAAGAACTCCCCCTGCGGTCAGCTACCAGAGACAACAGAGGCAAGGCTGGGCACCATTCCAGACAGCCGGACCGCAGGCAAGCCAAGAAGTGAGAAGGAGAAAAGCCTCCCCCAAGCCTGGCATTCCACTGCTTCTCTGATGTAATTGTTTAATAGCTATAGCAGTGACCCAATATTTTCCAGACTACCATGCCAAGCAGCGGCTTCAGTGCATTTTTAATGGACCCCCTCAATAGGACTTATAGATTGTAGGGAAATTTTGTGATACAGTTGTCACCCTTCCCTTGGACGTTGTCTTGTAAATGACTATGAGCTGCCCAGCTCTGACCTTGGGTAAATGACGCATTCACCGTGTTTGGAAACTTCCGGCAGTATCGGTTGGGAGTACATCCTTATAGTTCCTACTGGGAGAGGAGTGCATGCTTGCAGTCCCTCCTTCGTGCTTATCTTCCGAAAGACTTGCTTATTAGGAAAAGCTCTTGAAAAAAATAACATACGCAAGGCTCCAAGGCTTTTACCTCTTTAAGGTATAGTCGGATAGGGGGACCGGTGAATATCAATTTCCCCAAAAAACTAGAATGACAGTCCGAAAAATATATTACAGCCTCTGGAATCACTAGATAACAATCAAGAGTCAGAACGATGTGACATATTAAGAGCATATTATCGGTACGACCCCATCTCGTCTGATCAAGCCTCACGCAACACAGTGTTTTACAACAGCCAGAGACCATCTGTTGCTGGAGCAGACATAACTCTGTGGAATACATGTCTGTAGCTGTATCTAAGGTGCACCTCCTGTAATATAGAACATATTTGGAATGCCAGTTATTCCCAGTATCTGTATTTCCTCAGGACATCTAGGAAGAACAAAGGAGCCAGTAGTGATTGATGTGCCACACCTTAAGGAAGCCAAGGCCCAGAAAGGTTATATAATTCAGCCAGTGAAGTTCAACCTGGCCAGTACAGTATATGTCAGAGTTCAACGGCGTTTACCTTGTGAAAGCTTCCATAGAAGATGCTCTTCACTGGATTGCTGTCAAACGCAACCCTCTGGATTTCGCCCCGCTCGTCCTTGTTGTAAAACGATATCGATTGTTCGGAGGCTGCAACAGAAAAGACAGAAAGTGGTCACAGATTGTTCTCCCACATTGCATTCGATTGGGGTGCCCTACAAAGACTCTCAAACTCAAAGCAGAACAGGCATCCTCATAGGGTAGCGTTACTGGGCCAAGCAGATAGGCTTTGGAAGGCAGTGGTGTAAACAACAATCGCTGGGCTTCATATAAGGCCGTGCCGAAACCCACAGGCTCCACAGGGGGATTGTGCTGCAGGAGCCAGTATGGTTACCGAGTCCCCTGGGCACTGCCACCCGTTAGAATAGAGTTTGCTGAGCGAATAGCCAGCCAACCACAATGGGACACAGCTGTGTGACATTTACTTGCACGTCTCCGCTATGCATGTTCAGAACAGTTTATCCTCCTCAAACCCCTCAACCAATTTTAGAAACACTCCCACGACGGAGACGGGTGAGTGGGCCTTACGGTTGACAGTGACTCCAACCTCCGGCTTGCCGTCTTTGGTGGACACCTGCCAGAGGTCAAAGGCCTCTGTGGGTGTGTCCGGCAGAAGACGGAACATCAGGATGATGGTATAAGAGGGAGGTAGTCCATCTGGGTGGATCTCTCTGTTCAACAAACAAACAAAAAAAGTCATCGATTGAGTAATAGTCATACCGTTTAAGATAAACAGCTCAATAAACGCATAGAGTCCCACAGAGGGAAGGACACACAGGCCTTCAGTGTGGCAGGCTAAACGCCCTCGCATGAACTCTCAAAGGTGCACAGGGGAATGCCGTGGGCTTGGATGGCTTTGAACAATGTTGACTAAGGGGTTTCCCTTGTATGCCAGAATCACAGATGAAGTGGTAGCACTGTGTTTCAAAACAGGCAACTTTTTGTCACAAAAAGCTGGGTCAGCCATCATAAGTGCCTTAACAGAGCATCGTAAATCTATTGACCTAGTTTGAAGAAAAAGGGGTCTGAAAAGTACATTCGAACATTGCAGGGCAAGACACGTCATGTTAACTAAACTAACCCAAACAGCTCAAGATACAGTAACAATGTTATATGGTCAATATGGTCTGAAAGACTTTGAAAGTAAGCATGAAAATCCCTACTAATAAATCAAGTCCATGATAAAAAAAAATTAAATCTTGGCTTCGCTGGTATATTTAAAACTTCACCAATTCTCTTCCTGCTCCAAAAGAAAATTTAAAACATGCACCAAGGCCAATTTTCTTTTGTGAGTAGGGCCTTAAATAGCAGACTATGTCAGTAAACATGGTTCTAATGCGACTTTAATGGCCACTATTACTGTACTCCAATGTCAAAATGAAAACGTGAAAGTCCATGGTTGTACAAAGGGTATTCTTTTGCTACTGTTCTTTTACCGTCTACCTTCACGTTACCTTTCACTATTCAGGCATGCACATTGACAGTCAGTACCGTTTAAAGTGATTACAAA
Source organism: Galaxias olidus (assembly GCA_026901105.3). Classification (NCBI taxonomy): domain Eukaryota; kingdom Metazoa; phylum Chordata; class Actinopteri; order Galaxiiformes; family Galaxiidae; genus Galaxias; species Galaxias olidus. Next base: position 81,850 of record JAPMUY010011170.1, on the reverse strand, counting down.
AAGTAAACAAACCATGACAAGCTAATGATAGTGATGAATTGATGTGTTCCAGCACAATTGCCTTAGGATGATTTAATGAGTCAAATTAGCGGTAGATACAGTACGCAGTAGACATAGGCTACAAATGCTCCTACTAAATTAGCTTTGCAGCCTAAAAGTAGAGGATATGAAATTAGTCCATTCCAAGAGACTGTCTATAAGACAACTCATTCTATTCCTGTAAGTCATCAAATTTGACCGGCAATATTTTTGAGTTAAGCAAGAATGTGACGGGTTAGACACTTGTCAGGCATCGATGCCAAGTTTCCAGGGCTTAAGAAGCACCACGTCAGACTCACGTTGTAGGCTGGTTAAGGAATGCATTCTTGTGGAGTCTGTAGGCTGTGTAGCTGTTGAAGGATCCGGGCTCCATAGACACTCCTTTAATAGAGCCATAAGTCTTCTCTGTCAGGTTGAAGGCCTCCAGCATCCTAAAGCCTATAACAACAAGCCAGGAATCAAATCACACATCTTCATGATGTTGTTTTAATACTTTATGTCGAAGCAGAGATGCTACAAGATTAATCTGAAGATACATACCAGGGGATGTGAATCCATTTAGGTATATCAAGGGGCAAGCTGGTGAACAATGAAACACACAGGTTTAGTGATCATTTCTAATACGTCCAGTGCATGGTTGTATTCTACGCACATTAAAACAAATCAAAGAGAAAGAGCTTACATGATGATGCAGTTTCACAAATGAAGGTAACAAGGTTGTCTTTGATTGTGTCAAAAGCATCAAAGTCATCCACAACAAAGATGTGTCTCTCGCTTGGCTTGCTGCCAATGTTCTGCAACTCGGCAAAATCAACATCCGCGACACCAACCACAAACACACTGTAACCTAAGGATAGAACACACAAGCAAACTCAAAAAGGGAGAAATCCTACGGACATTTTACACTGACAAAAGTAGCCAAGAAAATAGTAAATTACACGCAAGACAATTCTATAACTTTGGGATCGCAGTGTACGTCTGAGCATAATAATGAAGGCGTATCCCTCATATATTTTATTTGAAAAGCAAGAAGAAGGAAAAAAAGCAATGACTTATTTTCTGTGGAAACAAACCCTCTCCCCTTACCAGCGTGCTGCAGTCTGGCAGCGGGCTTTTTCACATCATCCTGAGAGCGGCCGTCCGTGACGGCAACGACTACCTTGGGGACGTTCCTCCTCATCCCGTTGTTAGGGGCGAACACCTTCTCATACACGTGCGTCAGAGCCACGCCTGGTCGACACACAGAACGTGGAAGTGAAACGACGCTCGATGGAGGTTTTAAACTCTAGAGGAAACCCTTCAAAGTGTCCGTGGTGCAAACTGAGAGGACCGCTGCGTGATCGCTCACCTGTTTTAGTGTTTCCTCCTCGGTAGCGAATGAGTTGAAGAGCTGCCAAAACGGTGCCTTTGTCTTGGTAAGAGTTGAGCCTGAACTCTGTCTGTGATGCGTCACTATACTGCACAAACGACACCTGTTTAAAAACAGTCACAAGACAGGAATGTTGTTGTGGGATCGCACCGCCAACCGCCACAGGTTGTACTGTATGTTTTTAATAGCCTACACATTCAGCAGCGTCCCGACCAGCCCCATTGTTCAGCACCTTGAACAAGTTACAGTCCCCTCAGGCACTTGAACCTTCGTTTTCTTTGCTACAAACCTGCATTCCTGAGGGTCCAATGACATCGAAGGCCCCGATCATGTTGAAGACGAACTGCACCACTTTGCCAAAGCTGTCTTCACCAATACTCCAAGACCCATCAATAAGGAACACCACATCTGCCTTGGCACCTTTGCACACTGAAAGGGGGGAGACCAGCGCTGTGAGTTGCTTTTAAAAGTCCATAACAGGGCCTAGACCATGCAACACCGTTTTCATTCCAATTAATAACGCTTCTCTTGAAATTAGTAGCAAAGAATTAGGAACATTTGGTTGCCAGAAGGGCTGGAAATGAACTGAGTTTAATGGCTCCCTTACTAAAGCAGTGGGCATGGCGCAAGATAATGTGTGCCTCATGTTCAAGTGCTAACTTTCCCCTCTCTTCCAATTCCTTCACACTATGGTCCATAAACACGTTTCACACAATACCTTAATCGCATGGATTTTTCTGGACGAGTCTCTTTTCCTTTCACACCATGAGTTAGTCATACTTAATGGGTGTGTTCCCTGCGAAAGGTCTTTGAGGGCCTGCAGGGTCTCCATGTGGTGGCCATTAGTTTTCTGCTGGCACAACTTTGATCCAAAGGAAACTAGTCTGCACGTCTCTGACTGAGCCCGTACGGTGCATTGAATGCCTTCTAATCACGTTTCTTTGTACACAACACATGATCAAGTACTATAGGTCTATTGCCCAAAGCTAACATCTAGTCAGGAGTGTGTCTACCATGTCAATGTTACGGGTTAAGAAGATGCAGTGCTGATGCCCTCTGAATGCTTTTTCTTTTATTCATTTCCTCATGCTCAAGTCCCATTGAACGGCCAACGTTACCTGCCCATCCAGGAGGGATGGTCGGGGGTGGAGGTGGAGTCGGAGGCAAAGTTGGAACTGGGGTTGGCTTCACCACTAAGAGAGCGAGACAAAAAAAAGGAGGCACGACAAATCAAGTCAAGGTACATTTACACCCGACAACAATGTAGCAAAGCGTTAAAGGTGAGAAAACATGGTGCTCACAGGTTCGTTCTTTGGCGCTGACTCCGGGGCCCTCGAGGTTGGGCGTCTGAACAAAGACGGTGGCACTGTAGAGAGCGTCGGGCGAGAGGCCTTCGAAACAGTAATTGCTCCGTGCTGCTGTGATGGTGATCTCCTGCTGTCCTTTACTGGAAGCTACAGAGAAGAGACAAGGGGAAGACAACATTTCATACACTGACTGATTCTGCCAAAGTTCCATTCAAAGGTCTAGTATCAAGTAGCAGGCTTCTATGAGAAGCAAAATCCCTGAAGTTAAACCTCATGCCTCGAAGCAATCATTTCAAATGAGATTCAATATGCCTGCTGTGATCCAACTCATTTAATTGCATTTGAATTGCTCAAGGAAAATCCATACTCTTTTCCAAAGTGAGTTGTATTATGGCCTAATATGGCCAAATTATTGGTGATATTTAACGTCCCATGAAAGTTATCCTCTTTCGTCTGATCTTTTCATTTTGCTTTGTGATGTGGCCTTGCCATTGATTTAAAGCATAGATTTAAAACATCAGATCAGGACTTTACAATTGCATGCTCCTCAAAGACAATATTCAAGCTGAATAACATTCCAGCATAAGAACGAATTGTTGACTTATTTGTTGACTTCAAAGCCCTGACTAGAGCGTCTCAACAAGGCTTCCAACTGCTCGGCTTCGTGGATTGTTGACCTTCTGGTACTGCATTGTAACAGCAGCTGTCTTCTAACACAGGCATGGCCTATTTGGTTTGGCAAACTGTCACTGCCTTTCCATGAGGGGTAATGACTACCATGTAGACCTTCGGGTCGTGATAGTGCTTCCTGCTTTTAACAGTTACCCAAAGTCTATGTGTGAATATGAAGCAGATGTATTCAATGGCCAATTAGTGATTAAAAAGCATGTAATCTTTTCTGACAGACACAATTAAAAGTTGGTGGTCGGATGCTTTCAAAGGGAGCCAAATCAAGCATTGTTTTTGATGGGATAAACATACGGATGGATGGCTGGAGATAAACAATCATGTGAACGTCTAGACTCCCGTAGTACAAAGTCATTCCAATCTAATCAACACACAGTGGAGGGCGTGGCTAAGAAGATCTAAAAGACATAGTATTTATTTTCTAAACAAATGACTTAATCCGTTGACTTGCCTTGAACATCTGCTGGCAGTCTCGTTGCTAGAACTATAGCTTACTTTCAATATCTAACACTGGTACAGAAAAGAAGCTTTGGGTGAAAAAGCGGTCGAGACTTACGGTCCAGTGGGTTGAGCTTAATGCGATAGGAAGTGGCGGCTCTGTGAGGATTCCACTTGATGCAGAATTTATCAAAGCCAACATCGTAGGTCTCAACGTTAGTCACGTTCAGGTACACTGTGGGCAGAGCATAGCACGCGTCTTAGACTGAGTCGACACCGTCATGGATCTACAAGCAAAGTAGTTGGAGACGCTGGTTATGATGCCTTTCTCCACCAGAAGATACGTACGAGTTGTTCCGTCTCCAGTCAGAGCCTTGCTAATGCCGCCAGTGTACTGGGCAAACACCTTGACATCGTAGGTCGTGCCAGGCAAAAGATTTTGCACCGTGTAGGAAGTCACGTCACCCACAAATACATCCAAGCTCTCCTGCTTGCCTGCAAATACAAAAATAAGAGCAAATGTAAGTTCTACAGAACATATTTTAAGATTGTAGTTTATACCATTGGCCATTGATATAATGTGTTAGCCCTTAAAAGCTCTTAATGCCGTAGTAGGGTCACTGGCTTGACATATGTAGTTTACATATCTGACAAACTAATCTTGATTTAAAAGCGGGGCTTAAGAGTAAACAGGTGGCACGTGGACTGTATGTGTAGTCATCTCACCCTTAGGCGAGTAGACTAGTTTGTATCCATTGACCGGAGATGGCGAGGGGTCCCAGGCTACTCGGAAGCGTGTGTACCACTCATCCGAGACGCGCAGGTTCCTGGGCGCTTCCAAGCCCACTGTAACCAAGGCAAAGCATTACACATGTCAACACTCAATCAGTCAGGGTGATTAACCATGACATCAAGGAGTATAACCCCATTTCCAGGTTACACCCCCTCCCCCGACGGCAAAGAAAGACTCATACAGCCATCACACCATCTCTTCAGCGGCTAGGCTCCAGCCGTTACTGTTTTCCCTGTCCCTCTGTTTATGAAGACCATTATGAGTAATATGTGTTTTTTTTTATTGGGTTTATTTTTTTTCATGGTCTTGTGAAGAGAGCTGGGCAGTGTGGGTAGCTGCTGTGGGTAGAGCTTCTCTTTGGAGCGATGCCCGTCCAAGCTGCCTGGCACAGGAACAGCTCACTTCAAGCCAAGACATAAAGTTTCTATTGTTTGTGTAACTCAGCGTAATGCTCCCCAGTGGTGCAGCGGTGGAGCTGTCTACTATTCTACTGTGAAGTCCCGGTGCTCCAAACTGAAACATGCTGAATCTGTTGGCTAATGTTTGTCTATTGTATGTTTTTTTTGGGGTTTTTTTTTACCATTAAACCTCTTCTCCAGCTTTGCTGATCTGGAATGTCCTTTTGATGGGAGTGCTCTGTACAATGTCATGCAGACTTTAACGTGAGTATTTTACTTGTGCGTCCGTTGCCATTGAGCGATCCGCCTGGGCCTTCCGCATAGATGGCTTCCACAGTGATGTTGTACGGGGTGTCTGGAAGCAAGTTCTGAAGCATGGCATTGTTTCTGTTCCCAGGGACAACAGCCTGTATGGAATAATATCAGACAGAAAGCATGTCACTGTAGCGAGGGAAAGTATCAGCACTCTAACTGTACCTCTGCCATCATATCAGAGAGGCGCTGGGGGTTGTCACTGAGTTTTTTTGTGCGGTTTCCCTTTTTTTCAGCATTTAAATTCCACCCTCTAATGACCTTGGATTTTATATCCCCGTCCTCAAGAAATCCTTTCAATGATGTCCCTTTGGTAGAATTAGTTGAGTCACACCACAGGTGCATTGCTAACGAGCAGTGAAAGAGCACAGCTGTACTGCTTTGACTCTGATAGGGGCCCTCCTGTGTTTAGGACCTATAATAGCTTCATGGTTAGATCAACAATGTCATGAGAAACACCAACCCTTTGTTTGGGCAGGTTAGTCATACCTTTGGCCAGCCAAAAGGACGTCAAAACAGGATTTTGTGCAGCACCTCAAGATGCTGCACACTCTCAGTGAGTTTTGAAGAGATTTCTGAATGGGAGGAAGGTTGTGTGCTTACAAACTCAGTGATGGGGTCACCAGCCATTGGGGCGTAGGCGATCTTGTACTGCCGCACAGGCCCCTCAGCATGGTCCCAGCCTATGGTCAAGGTACTGGTGGTGGCATCAAACACACGCAGGTTCCTCGGGCCACCACGGGGCACTGCAATAAAAGGAACAAGTTAATAACTGTAGCCATGTTGCCGAAGCAACACGGCAACAATGTGTTTATGCGCGCGGAGCGTGCGCCTGTTTATGAATCAGCGCGAGTGTAAACACGAGCTCGGAGTCGGTTTTCATGAACGTATACAGTGTCAGCGCCTCACATGTTTTGCCTTGTCCCTTCACTGGTGGTCCATCTCCGTCGGCGTATATCGCCACAACGCTGACGGAATACGGCGTGTCTGGGATGAGCTGGTCCAGGAAGCCGTTGTTGACGTTCCCTGGAACCAGGATCTGTAGGACAGGTCAAAGTTCAGTCGTCGTAAATTAGGGTTTGAGAGAAGGATTCCCTATTCAAATGAGCCTCTCCATGCCTTACATACTGACCTGGCACCGCCAATGTACACAATGACCTCACTGTTAATCCCTGCTTGTGTCATGCCAGAGGGAAGCAACTGCCAGAAAAACTCAAAGGGAATACTAACAAAGCTCTGTGAGGTTAAAGGCTCATTTGGCGAGGACGGACGGATAAACAGTTAGTGCTATGAAGTGGCTGGTGATTGCGACGACGTCACCGCCAACACATGACGGCTATGTCGTCCGGCATTGTGTCAACACTGTCTCTAAGCAGAGGAGCTTAGGCTGTTCATAACAGTGCGATCATCGCTGCTCCCTTCACCTGTGTGCCCGGCTGGGGGCCGCTGCGTCATGGTAAATACAGCTGCTGCTCACTCAACAGAAGGCTGCCCTCATGTATGGCGTCGCACAGGACTTGTCCTATCCTAACAACACCTTAATGCTTAGTATAATGAAGGTTTGGAATTAAACGGAGGGCTCATAGCGGAAAGAGTTTAAGAAAGGACACGCGGAAAGATCAAATATAATACTCTGTACACTTGAAAGATAAGCGAGAGAGCTGTTAAATGACAACACAGCCCATATAGTGTTTCTCTACATTGAAAATGGAACAATGAAGATGGCGGCACTGGAGTGAAAAAGCACACTACAGTATAAGGTATTTCAAGGCCTACAGCTGCTACAAGTCTAATCATAAACCGCCTCATTATCCTGAAACTACGACCTCATGTCTTCAAAACTTCAAACATAAGAGCTTACAACGATGCTTCTCACAGATGTGCATCATGTGCACTTTCCAAACTGCAGCCATGCAGTTTATAACATTTGTGGGGCAATTAGCCCTAGCCTTTCCCCACAATCCAAAATATGTTCACTGGTGCATAACATCAGTCCTGATCGAGAGATACAAATAGCCAAAAGTCAGGATTTCCACATTTAACAGCGTTAACATAACTATTGCTGGGCGAACATCTGTTGGGCCTCTGGAAAATACTCTTTTCAAACAGCTCCAGTATGTGAGAGAAAAGGTCAGCAAACCTATTCCCCTTTTTCGTGAGCATTTTGTTTTTCACAGTTCTGAGAACTTTCCCTTTCCAGTGAGTGGAGTTGGTAGACGTGAGGGGGGGGGGGGGGGGGGGGGGGCAGAGAGAGAGAGAGAGAGAGAGAGAGAGAGAGAGAGAGAGACAGAGGGGGGGGGGGGTAACAGGGAGAGAGGAATAGAGAGGAAGAGAGAAGGTGAGAGAGACAGAGAGGGGGGGGAGGAAGAGAGAGAGAGAGGGGTGGGGTAGGGGGAGGAAGAGAGGGGGGGGGCAGAAAGGGACAAAAAGAGAGAAAGAGATTCAGCCTTTCCCTCAAGGGACGCTGTCATTGATGAAGCCTCTGGTTTACAAGGGAGAAAGTGACTTACCGACTCGGGGGCTCTGCCTCCGGACAGGGGTGCGTAGACAACCCTGTACTGCTGCACCTGCCCCGAGGCCGGCTCCCAGCGCACGTTCAGGCTGTTAGGGGTGGGGTTGTACACCTGGATGTTCTTGGGTGGAGTACGCGGAACTGAAGGGTTGCAGAGCACAGGCAGAGAGTTAGAGGGGAAAGGCCAACCCAAATGTACACCGAAAACAGAGAAGAATTCTGTATCAAGTCACACTCCATATGCCACTGTTCCTTTTTGCTGGTAAAAAATTATAGTAGCAGCACAACAAGATAACTATCTGGATAGGACTCCTGCTAACTTTTGGGCCCTCTTTAAAACAGGACATAGCATGTTAAAGGTGGGGGCTGGGGCGGAACTGCTGAGGGAAGCAAAGTCTCCTGTAACAAAGTCATTTTATAGTGTCTATGTGGAAAGCACAGAGAGAAGCAGCACAGTTTTGGGTTTATGCAAAAGCCTCTTAACTTCCCTTTTAAAATGAAACAGATGTGTATATTCCACTGGCATTTGGCACTTAGACCAATAAAGCTAGATGTAGTTCGCATAGGTAGTTAAGACTTAGCCACCTTATTCATAATGGAAAAACGATTTTAAAACAGATTTCCTAGTTCATTCAATACTTTAAACTCCAACATGCTACACACCACTCTGATATAGAGTCTTTGAAAAGCTTAGTTAGTCATAAACATCTCCTCTTAGCTGGCCTGTAATCACGAGTCTATCACATCAGATATGCATGGCAGTAAATCACATCTACGAACACGGCAAAGGACAAAGACTTATTACGTTCAAATAAAATGTCTTCGCTCGCGATCTGTTTTCATATTAGCGTTACACAACTGAGATCTGGAAAGTCCTGTGGAATCATGATGCACCATAAGCTCTGTGCTACTGATATGCTCCGCTAGAATCACTGCTTTCCAATTAACTTCTCTGGGAGGGAATTCTGCTGACTGAGCATGGCCAGACCATTTGAGCAGAAACAAACCCGATGCACACAACAGGATATAAAACCACACAGACATAGCAATTACTGGTAAGATAGGCTCTCCCTTTGTTCCATCTTCCAGCCCAGAGAGGATTGTTAAATGTATCTGGTTAAGGGATTTGACCGAAATATTCGCTGTTTCCATTCACTTATGTTTGGTGTTAACCTGAGTAATAGGTTTTCCCCATAAGAATATTTCTGACTGAAGATCTGATTTCAGACTTGGAAAAACTAAACCAAGTCCAGGCTTGAGAAGTCCAAAAATGAAAACATTGGAAAATAGCACATTACTGTAAAGGTCCTGCTCAGTAGCTTCAGTCTGACAGGATGTCCCTGACTTACGTGTCTTTCCTTTCTCCGATTGGCGGAGGCCTTCTCCTTCGGGATAGACCGGGACGACGGTCACCGTGTAGACTGTGTCCGAGAGAAGGCTCCTGAGAACGGTGTTGGTGGTGCCACCGGAGACTTGCTCCTGTTCAGATACATGTTTGCGGAGCATGAGGAGTTGAATAATGTAGTCCTTTGCATATACGCCTGAAATCTTGAAAAAATGTATTCTCTGATATGAATCAAATGGAAGACCTTACCATGTCCTCTGCGCCTCCAGCCTCAGGAACGTAGAAGAGGCGGTACTGGCGCACATTGCCTTCTGCTGCCTCCCAGCGCACCTTCAGGGAGCTGGTAGTGGGATCGGTGACCTGCAAGTTCTTCACCCCACCCAAGGCCTCTGGCAAGAGAAGAACCAATTCACGTATACTGCAATCTATCACGTTGTCTAAGGCGTGCGTGACACAAATGCTCGTGTCAAACTTACTCGTCTTTCCATTTTCAGACTGACGCTTCCCTTCCACCTCCGCATACACAGGCACAACAGTAACCTTGTAATTTGTGTCTGGCTTCAGGTTCCTTAGCGGTGTGTTGGTGGTCATCCCAGATACCTGGGTCTGTGAGAAAAAGAAGAAAAAAAATGTGAAGTTATACTGTCGCAAAGATTTATTGATCGCCGTGCATTGACAAACATGTCGACGAGGAGTCCAATTGAGTGGAGGGTTGACTTCGGGTACCGTGCTCTCGGGTCCACCTGCCACTGGGGCGTAGATGATATTGTACTGCCTGACGTCGCCCTCGGCCGGCTCCCAGCGCACCCTCAGGGAATTGATGGTGGGGTCTGTCACCTGAAGGTTCTTCACGCCACCCAGGGGCTCTGGAAAGTACAACTTTACTTTATCCCCCGATCACATACCCATCAAGGACAAGGACTCCCAAAACAATTGTTGACCTAAAGAAGCGCTATCCCTTCTATGTCAAATAGAAAAATGCAAGATGGCGTCACCGCGTTGGACTCACTCGTCTTGCCGTCCTCAGACTGTCGTATGCCCTCCACGTCGGGGTAGACGGGAACCACAGACACGTTGTAGACGGTGTCCGACTTCAGGTTGCGCAGCACCGTGCTGGTCACTCCTCCTGAGACTTGCTCCTGTTATGGGGAAATGAGGCCTCTGTCAGTGTGCTTCACGTTGGATTAGAGACGGCACGGCAGAATCCCACAGTGGCAATGACTGGAAGGGCCCGTGAGCATTCCTACCATCAGCTCCTCCTCCCCAGGCACGGGCACGTAGAAGACCTTGTACTCGCGCACGTTTCCCACGGCCGGGTCCCACCTCACTGTCAGGGTGCTGATGGTTGGCTCGATGACCTTCAGGTTCTTCACCCCCCCCAGGGGATCTGACATGGGGGGTGGACATAGTTAGGACAAGACACTCTTCCTTGAGTAGCATGCTACCTAATGCACATGTCAGCACCGTCTGAAGAAGGACCAGACATCATCCCGTCCCTACGCGTCTCTAAAGCCAGCGGTACTCACTTGTTTTCCCGTTCTTGGACTGCGACTTGCCCTCCATTTCGTGGTACACGGGCACCACGGTGACGGTGTACTCCGTGTTGGGCTCGAGGTTCTTCAGGACAGTGGCCGTGGTGGTTCCAGACACCTGGTCCTGTTCAAAACACCAGACACAACAACATTGGGTTTGTAAGTGTTCCTGTACTTAGCATCCAGCCGTGTTCCGCGGTCCAGGGCCTCACAGTGCCCAGTCACAGTGGGGTAGGAGGAATGCTGGCGAGACAGACTTACCACATCCTGTTCTCCGCCTTCAGCTGGGACCCAGATCACGATGTACTCACGCACGGTGCCCTCGGCGGGATCCCAGCGCACGTTCAACGTGCTGGTGGTGGGATCGGTGACTTGAAGGTTCTTGGCAAAGCCCAACGGCTCTGAGCATTGAGGAGACACACGAAGCCATGATCACTCTTTGAAGTTGAAACTTGTGCATTTACGATATGACGCGTCCTATAGACTTAGTATTGGCAACGGTTTTCTTTTCACATTCCTAGGATTTAATGACACGTGAATGGGGTTGACTCACTTGTCTTTCCACTGTCAGTGAGGATGGGTCCATCTCCTTCTGGGTACACAGGCAGCACAGAGACAGAGTACACCGTGTCTGGCAGCAGTTTCTGAAGAACAGTTTTTGTTGTGCTCTCTGAAACTTGATCCTGCAAAGGAAAGTTTGTGTTAAAATAAATTACCAAATTATTTGCAATACTTGAAATTAAAACGTTCAGAAAGTGCCAATGCAACATTATTGGTTTGGTTGGGCAGCTTAAGCATTAAGCATTCCCTACTATACATAACGTCTGAACAGTATATTTTGACAAATGGAAAACAGGGTAATTAAAGGCGAGAGTATTAGCGCGCATGATTGTTAAAAGGCCAATTTTTTGTTTACACTCCGTTAGCTTCCGCGCAGCATGAAATCAGTCACGCCTGTTAGAGCTACGTCGTTTCCCTCTCTGACTCTCAACGTCACGCCTAACACGGACTCCCACCGCTCCTCCTCATGCCGGGCCCATAAAGTAGCGATGACGCTTTGCAACAAAACTGGATTCTTGCTCAACTATGGGGGCAGCTATTGTGCAACAATTGCCTCAAGGCAAAAAATTGTGTTTAACATATGGCAGTGTGTGGCGTTGTGTTACAGAAACATGGCAGAGGGTGAGAGAGTAAACACTCACGACAATCTCCAGTCCTCCATCAGCTGGTTTGTAGACGACCTTGTAGCCCTGGACGTTGCCATCGGCTTCGTTCCAAGTGACAGTTAGCGATGTGATGGTGGGGTTTGACACCTCGAGGTTGCTTACTCCACCCAAAGGCACTGAGAATAAAAGGAATCACATGAACACGACACATGGAGACAAGAACCAATTTTTTTCCTCTTCATGTACCCAAGTAGGTTACTGACTAAATCCACTTACGCGTCTTTCCATTTTCCGACTGGCGTTTGCCCTCCCTGGCGGGGTACACCGGTAGGACAGACACAGTGTATTGTGTGTCCGGCTTCAGGTTCCGCAGAACAGTGGTGGTGATGGTACCAGGCACTTGCTCCTATTGGCATGCAAAACAAACGGCCTTTTAGCTAACCTCTTATAAATGCTGTGAGGAAATCTACGTATGGTAAAAGTTTGGCCAGCGTTGGTGACACTTCACGAGTCTCACCATCTCCTCGGTCCCGCCCGCCGAAGGGACAAAGAAGACCTTGTACTGGCGCACGGCTCCATCCGCAGGCTCCCAGTTGACAGTCAGAGAGGTCATGGTGGGGTCAGTCACCCTCAGGTTCTTCGCCCCGCCAAGTGGTCCTGGAGAGAGAGACAAGGGTTCATCTTCACAATACAGTCTGATGAGTCATGGTCCCGATATGACATCATGGATCGATAACTGATATGTTGGACGTTTTGTGAGCTTTGTCCTACTTGTTTTTCCATTCTCCGACATCTTCTTGCCTTCTCCCTCTGCGTACACGGGCAGCACTGACACCGTGTAGATGGTGTCCGGCTGGAGGCTTCGCAGCACGGTGTTGACGGTTGTCCCAGATACCTGCTCCTAAGAACCAAACCAAAATTCACAAAACACTTCAAAAGACATCCAATTCCAACTTTTAGCAGAATAAGCGCCGTTCAATGAAATATGAGGCATAACTAATTTATACCCAGGCACCGTTCTGACATGCGATTTAAATGTTTGAACACCAACAGTAACATGTATGTGTGACAGTGTCAGCCAAGTCAAAGCTGATGATAGATCCTACCAGTCCTACCATGCTCTCAGCTCCTCCGGCGGTGGGCGCGTACGTGACTTTGTACTCGCGCACTTTTCCCTCGGCTGGCTCCCAGCGCACGTTCAGCGTGGTCATGGTGGGGTTCAGGACTTGCAGGTTCCTCACGCCACCCAAAGGCTCTACAGAACGAGAGGGCAGGCCTTAGTGTGCGTCGCTGTGGGATTGGGTGCACTTTATCCTGAATTCGACTGGTCAAAGATAAAACATCCTCAAGATCCCTAATACCAGCAGCTTGTAAAGATATCACTTGAATTGGTCATAGTATAATAAAAAAAAAATTCAGAATGAGATTGTATTAGATGTAAAGATCTGTGTTGAACAGTGTACTGTAGAGAACCACCTGACTGGAAAGCTGCTATGGGTGGTGTTTGCTCTAGATCTGCCAGTTCAAGTGTCAGGACTTGCCGTCAAAACGTTCACTTACTGGTCTTCCCCCGACCCGAGATGTCTTTGCTCTCGCCGCTAGGGTAAACGGCGGCCACAGTGATGGAGTACGGCGTGTCAGGAGTCAGCTTTTGAAGAACAACACTGTTCTTCTTCCCGCCGACCTGCGTCTGATGGAAACACATGTCAACAGTCAAAACGCCCTCTGTGTCTCGAGGCGACAGACCTCTTCTCCTCTTTCAGGCTGAAAAAATGTCAATTAGCTTGAACGAAGTGACAAGATGACAAGTAAAGTGGCTAGTCCTGAAGACAGCTTTAAGACAGAAAGCTCTCAAGCACCCTTCTCTGTTAGTGCAAGTGGAGTTCCACACTGTCGCGGGGAAGTCATCCAAACTTGAACAACGTAAACCCAAGAGTTGAAATATCAAGTCTGACTTTTATGATGGTGTAGAGTACGAACAAGGTTTCTAAGGGAGACCAGGGATCTTAATTAAAGCCGACAGTTTTTTTTATATATGTATATATTTATATTTCAAACACCCAGAAAAAATGAGAAACTCCCAATGGTTTAATTATTCAAACTGAAAACTTACAGCAGGTATCAATGGCCTTTCATGAGATTGGGTCATGACTAGGCACTTAAACTGAAGTCTAAGCAGTCGAAGGAGACTTATTGGGTTGAATACATCATGGATAAACAAAAGTGTAGCCTTCAAGCTATTTGCATGTTTATTGAAGCCTGTCAATGTAATTTAAGAGAAGAACTAACTGTGAATAGAGGCTAAAGATTTCTATTGCACAGTGTTTTCCAAAGATCTATCCCAAAAACTATTACTCCAGCTACGACACAGTAAGCTTTCACTGCTTGGATATGAACAGCCAGCTTTTATCAGTTAAATGCTGTTACATACTCATCTGCCCCAAACAAATGTCATGCCTGGATTATATGGAATTAGATTAAATTAAACAAGTCAGCAGACCACAGTGCTACAATGGGCATCTCTGAAGAGTTTTAAGAAGACTTTTGCATCAATAATGCAGTCTGAAGGTATCCAGTATTCACGTAGCAGTGTTGCAACAATGACATCATCATTATATACTGACGCATTGTTTGGGATACCCTGTCATAACATATCTCAGACACAGTAAAAAATGTGAAACTAACCATTATATTCCACACAACTGCATCTTCCCAAAGGTTTCTTTAAGGTATTTCTAACTAATTGCTGTTGCTGATCACAATTAGGTAATCACAGCAGAATGTGGGATTGGCAGCCAACTGAAGACGTATACAAACACAGACTTTAAGGCACCCATCCAAATGTCAAACTAAGATGTGAAGGAAGACAAAATCGAATGGACAGTATTCCCTCAGACCACTGGTTTGGACATCTCTCGTGCATCCCAAGAGAGGGGTAATTTTAGGTTTTTACAATACGGCAATTCATAAATGTTCCATCCTACTCCGATTCACAGGAATTGTTTCCTGTAACTTTGAAATTTCTGGCGGCGGTTTTTGCTTTGAACAGAAGGAACTGATGTTCAGATGTCCACGGGTTCCATTAGAGTGTTGAAACTTGCCCAGGCACGCTGGGGACATCCCCAATCAAATAGCAGTCCTGCTAACATTACCAGACTCAGACCCTCCCTACTGCCCACCATGGCGGCAAAACAAGCTACAACAACGTACTTTGAAATCAGAACTGGCGAAAATCAAGAAGGATTACAGGGTTCACGGTGAAGTAAAAAAAAAAAAAAAAAAGAAAGTGCAGGTTTACCTTCCAATGCCTAAACCAAGACAGCTGGAGCCTGGGGACCATGACAACCAGCAAATAAATACATATCAGAAGTATCTATTATGATTACCCAGTAGTAAAGGATAGGAGCATTTGGGAGTAGAGTGAGTGACTTACAGAGAGAGCCTTGCCTCCAGCCTCAGGTTGGAAGTTGATTTTGTAGTTCTGGACGGGGCCTGGGGCGTGGTCCCACTTCACAGTCAGGGTGGTGGTGGTGGCATTGAACACTTGTAAGTTCTGGGGCGGCCCAATTGGAGCTAGGAGCACACATACAGCCAATTAGAATCCGAACGTTCTGTGTATAATACCCTTTTCCAAACAGTGATGTTTACCAAATGACGGCAAGACATGGGTCAGCCATAACCCATATCCAATAATTGCATGAAGTCATGAAGCTGAATGAAGCAATGGGAGGTTTGTGGGGTGATTTGTGGGGTGATGGAATGAAATTACATTTGACGAGGTGCATAAAATGAATGGCACAATGATCAGTGTGAAGCAGCCGGGATGGAGACACCATAAATAATATGCACATGCATCACAATTGAATTGATGACTGGTGAGAACATTGATGAGGGACAACAGGAAATGACATCACAACACATAACAAAATGATACGGTGACGTGAGACGTGGTATTATCACAAATGGTTGACAGTGAGGTCGAATGAGTTGGACCCTCTGCGGAGGGTCAACGTTCACACTTTTGCATTTTAAACTCTGAGGCAAAAAAAATGCACATGCAGTTGATTGGGAGGAAAAGTGTGATTTCATTGACGCTTCTATTATTGCCCACATTACCGTGAACATAAGGACAAATGTTTTTTGTTGTTGCTTTTTAAAAATAACATACCAGGTGTAACCATCTTTGACACTAGAAAGGGACATTAAGAGAACAACATTATTATTCCACTATATGCCACGTTGCGCAAAGTCTTAGTGTAAAACATGACTGTACTGTAAAAGTGAAGTCAGCTTGGCTTACATGTGCGCTGGCTCCCCATCAGGTCCTCGCTCTCCGACTCGTCCGGGTAGATGGCGGTGACGGTCACGTCGTACACGGTGTCTGGGTCAAGGTTCTGCAGAACGTGGGTGGTCTCCTCGCTGCTCAGGATTTCCTGAGAGACCCAGAGAGAGGCAGATCAAGAAAAAGAAAGAGAATAGTCATCGATACTGCAGCTAAAAAAACAAACAGTTTTATCCTAACACAAACAAGACACAATTGAACTGAACTTTGAACATACGTATTGGAAGTTGTTTTCTCCCTTCTTGGTCCAGCCGACTCGGTAGAGGGCCACATCAGGAGCTCCATGTTCCCAAGTGGCCCTGAACGAGGTCTGTGTCACCTCTGACAACTTCAGGTTCTTGGGAGCCGGAACAACATCTGTTTGCGTGGATCGAGACAAGAGAGCGAGATGTGATTATGAGGAAGTCCTGAGAGATGAGGCAAGGCCATTTCGTCAGAGGGGCTGCTTACCATGTGAGGAGCGTTTATCCGTTAGTCAATTTCATTGCACAGCGGCCAACATGCTGGTTTGCCTTTGTGTGTATTCTCCGAGTGTGCATTTCAATAGGTGAGTGTTGAAAACAAAATTTCCTTAAATCATCTGGACTTAATGATGAGCAAGGCCTCGAGCAGTGAGTGACACACATACAGAGACACCAGCTTGTAGGTCAGATGAAAACGACTCTAGCACAGCATTTCCCAACCTTTTCCAACCCACGGCACACTTGCCTAAACGTATTTGTTTTTGCGGCACACCCCAGATGTAAACCTGAATCAAACTTAATACAAAAGATTTGTTTATCTTTCCCAAATGTGACTTTCTGAGAAATTGCTTCCCACTGTGTACATTTCATGAATGTTGGACAGGCTATAGCCTAGTCTCCATCAAAATAGTAGTTTATAAATAGGAATGAAACAATGTGTGCCTAAGCCATATTATTTAATTGATCATAGACCTAATCTGCATTGTCAAAATTATCAGCCCATTGCCGAGGTGCCAGGAATAGTTTGCGCATCAAGTGGGTCTTGATTATAGAACATTAGTGTTTTTATCGCATTTAAATATTGAACTTTTTTTTGTGCCCCACCGGTAAATACATCCACCAGCCGCCACTGCATACACTATATGGGTGGCCATATGGAGGTCATGTTTACCTGTGATGGCTTGTCCAAGCATTGGGTTACCAGGTCCCTCGTCGTAGACTGGGGTAACAGCAACATCGTACTCAGTCTGAGACAGGAGGCCTGTAAGGTCTAACGTTGTCACGTCGCCATTGACTTCAACCTGCCAGGGAAGACGCGCAAGCAGTAGATTATTCGGTAAGGGATTAGAAGACATTTTTCACGGAGTAAACAACTAAAGGCTCAAAGAAAGAGAGCTAAAAAAGACATCAATACGTCATATATTTTTAGTTCCAGAGACATTTTTGATGGTTGGAAAAACCATTGCAGTTACACAGCTTCCAGTAAAAAGACAACACACTAAAAAAATATATCGCTTTAGATGGAGTTTTCCACTGCGATATTAAGGAGGAAAATCTAGCTCCCACAAAACGTTTTCAGCACGGAGGGAAAAT
The DNA here is from genome assembly GCA_026901105.3 of Galaxias olidus. NCBI lineage: Eukaryota > Metazoa > Chordata > Actinopteri > Galaxiiformes > Galaxiidae > Galaxias > Galaxias olidus. Next base: position 64,054 of record JAPMUY010011170.1, on the reverse strand, counting down.
ATTGGTGCCCGGCCGGCAGACTTTGGGCATAAATCCATGGAGCGGGTTTGGTTGTAGTTCAGCCGACTTCAGAGGTTATACGTAAGCAAAGATATTCTCAATGCATCCCGTGGGTCAGCATCTTATCTAACAGTACCTTAGGCCTCCTTCAGGTGTCCACCAAAGACTCCTTCATAGGTGGGTTTTCATCTCACATACTACTTGGCTTATGCCGACAACCAAGTGAGAAACGGCGAGGAATGACAGCCTATGGTAAATCAGTCAGCCTGCGGCTGGGGGGCTCATCGCTGTCGGTAACTGTCAGAAGATATGGCCTTTGAGGTTCTGATATTCTATCCCTGTGGCTTCCACTTTAAGTACCAGGGTGTGGCCTCACTTTGCCATCAGAACTAAGATATCCCAGGAGGATATATCCCTTTTCGCATGACCTCAAGGCAACAATGGCGGAGTGCGATGTTAGCTTGCTTTAACCTTTAGACGTTTTTTTTTTTTACAAAACAACTCCTGTATTGATAAAGTGAAACCAGTACACTTGATAAGGATGCTACCTCTTTAAGCTCTCCTTCGTCTGGCTTGTAGGTGATAGTGTATTTCCGGACCGCTCCTTGGGCGGCATCCCAGTTGAGCTTCATGGCGCTGTGGGTCACATCAGTGATCCTCAGCTGACCCGAAGCCGGGAGAGGTACTGATGGGAGACGGGAAAACAAAGGGCATAAATGTCATGTTCTGTAACTGTAGCACAATGTTCTGAGTACAAGGCAAACAGGGCGAGGTAGGGGTTACGTACAGGTGACTCCTTGGTCCATGAGGGGGTCGCTCGCTGCCTCGTCATGAAGGGCAAACAGAGAGAGTGTGTATGCGGTGTTATGGAGCAGCTGTTGCAGCTGGACATCATTCTCGTTGGCCCCAACTCGTATCTGCACGGCAGAAGGGAGGGGGAGGAGTGAGGAGTGGGGAGCAGAAGGGAGGGGGAGAGGGAAAAAAATGAAAGCAAGAAAGGTGAGAGGCAAGAAAAAGGCAAGGGGGAAGAGAAGAACGGACACCAGAGGAAGGTTACCGAAAAACCTTTGAATAAACAAGACAGAACGTGTCAGACGGATTTTACAAAACACCTGGAGCACTGGTGTACTGCACAGACACACCATACACTCCCCCCACCGCTAAAACCCCATTGTGTGCGTCTAGCTAGCGCCACAGAGGGCTAGAGTTGAAAAATGTATAGCGTGGGGTGCTTTATTATCATCCCTGAGACTCCACTGGTGAAGTGACCTGCAGAGAGCCAGAATGAGCTAATCCTCCCCATTACCATGTGTGTCCAAAGGGTCTGTTTTTTGTAGACCGTGCCTGAACACCACTGTAAAAAAGTCCACTTCCTGCACTGTGCAGCCATCATCGCGTTGCCATCTGGAATGAGTAAGGCACCGATAGCATAGGCTTTGGCTACCTCACCTCATAAAGTGGATGTGGAAATGCTGAGCACGCAAATGGAGGGTCCTGACTTTTGTCTGTCGACAGAGTGTGTTGTGCGCCTGACCTCCCCCCTCACCTCCTTCTCCACCGTGGGCACGGAGGCATTGATGGCGCTGTACAGCAGCATGTAGCCTGTGGCACCTGCAGCCTTCTCCCACCTCACCCTCATGGTGGTCATCGTCTCATCAGAGACCTTCATGCTCTTCACTGCAGCGAGTGGCACTGGAGGAGGACACACACACAGTGGCGCTAAGTGAAAACCTAACTGCACAGCGGACATCCAAATGAAAAACCCCAGCACCCACACCCTTTCCCCCATTATGGCAAACCACACTGTCAGATTACAAGCAGCGGTCCCACAGGCGCATTATAACCTAACTCAGTGTATGTTTTAAAAAATGACAATAAAGAAAACAGTTGTTATCGTGCATAAATATAAGTAGTGTTTATGACAGTGAGAAATATCTTACCACTGAAACATAAAAAAATATTGTCACATTTCCAAAGGAATAAAGAAAACTATAAAAGAGAAAATGGAAAAAAAGGTCAAATGAAAGAGTACCATGAGTATACTTTATGACAGTGGGAAATATCTTACAACTTCCATTGTAAAAGTTAAAGTGACACACTTAAAGGAATAAAGCAAGCTATAAATTACAAATTAACAATAAAAGCACTCAGTGCCACGTACTTCGCATTATGTTAAGTTATGTAAGTTTGCTTGAGTCATCTTTAAAGAGGCCAAGAGTGAGAGAATAGTGATTCATCTCCGCATGACGAAAACCACAGTCAATATACCCATAAAAGAATAGAAACAGATTTTTTTGTAGCAAGCAACTACCTTTGGTTTTGCACTTTTCTTAGAAAAATCTGATCCTAAATATATTATGAGCTCTTTAAGCAGAGTGCTTATCCAGGCTGACAGAACATAACAACCAAACAGGTTACATCAATGTACTTAATATATTAGAATGAGCATACGGGGCATTGGCAGGTTAAGCATTAAACTGTGACAAACCAAAAGCTTTACCCACAAACAAACGTCTCATGTCGTGATGCCATGCCCTTTTTACGTTAATCTAATCATATTAATACACCAAAGGGAAATTGTCTAGGGAAACTTATTTCAGTCAGCTTCTTGTACTGTGCAAGCAGCGAATAAGCAGAGTACCTTTCCTTCCAAATAAGTCGAATCTGGAAAACTCTTAAGGAATTGATTTCAAGGTTTATTCTCGATAATTGGGTCTGGGCTGGGGGGAAATTAAGGATGAGGGAGGCAGAAAGTAGACCGACTTACAGGTGGTTTCAGTGCCCTTCAGCGGCTCACTAACGTCCTCCCCAGCAACAGAGAAAACGTTGACCACATACTCGGTCAGAGGCGTCAGATTTACCAGCACCAAAGTGGTCACAGACCCGTCAACCTCCACCTGAAATAATATGATTAAAATTTGTCATTGCGCAGAACGTGAGACATCATATAAAATACAGAGTTTGGTTAAGAACCAGTTAGCCACGGTTAAAGAATCCTTAGTTCCCCTCTATGTGGTTAGCGCTATGTGGGTTTCTGAATTTGTGATGGGATAATGCTGACATTACTGGGGCTCTAAATCAAATGTTCCAACTAACACAGCACACATTTACGGGCAGAAAAAAAACCAAAAAGGATTTTCTTTTTCTTTTTTTTTGTGGATAAGTGTATTGTTCTTCAATGCAAGCCACTGAGATGAGACAAACAGAATCAATGGCCAGGAATGCGTTCCCGGTGGGTGGAGTTATCTAAGAGTAAGCTTAGTATGAGGCCTGGTGGAAACTCCTGCACTGAGCTTTAGTCTCGCTGTCACACAGGCCTGACCATAGCAATGCAGAGACTGACAGGGGCCTATGAAAGCACAAGGGATGGAAAAGGCCCAGTCCCATTCCTCTAAAGGCACGAGTGAAACAAGGTTAAGTGTAAAGTAACTGAACGCACATTTACCAAAAGCAACACTGCACCAGATCTCGATGCACAAGGGCCAGACTCTGTGTGGACTGAGGGGCGTGTCACTAAATGAAATCAATATAGAAAGGAATGGAAGGAGGCAGCTAGGTAGATTTGAGTACACGTTTCATTTTGAATATGGACATGCTAGTCGTGAAGACTCCATGCTAGGCTGCACATCACACGCTTCCAGCTTGGAAACTTAAAAAAAAAAAAAAAGACTAAATGAGTCAACTGCCAAAGCAACTTTTTGGCCTCTGGCAACACATGACACGGACGTCTGAGAAGATCTTTCAGGTCAAATAAGGAGTCACATCCAAATTCTTTCCGTGTCTAAACTGGGTGGGAGAGTAGCAGAGCTTCGCAGATCCCTGCCAATGGAGAAGCGAGTGCAGATGACGGTAGAGCAGGCTTTACCTGTTTAGTGGGACCTCCAGCCACGGCTGTGTAGTCAACGCGGTACTTTTCCCCGGCGACGTCGGGTGCCGTCCAGGTGGCACGGAACGAGTGGTGGGTCACCTCGGAGGTCACCAGGTTGGTCGGCGCCTCCAAGCCCGTGTCTGCGGAGGGAGCAGGGAGGAATGTGAGCCGACATGCCCGGGTATTTCACACACTGAACTCTCTCGCCACTAATCTATCCCAATCGCATTACCCTCGCTGACACGGAGCCGCTGGGGAGGTGCATATTTAGTTTGACAAAAGGGCGTCTTTAGAAAATAGTTTCCATAGTAGCAAATCACTATTGCGCTTCCTTTTGAAAATTTGATTTAAAGACGAAAGACGTTCCGAAGCAAAACTTTCCATCAATCACTTGGACCTTCTTAGAGCATCCTTCGAGGAACCTTGTCAAGTGTGTTGGGGGGAGCAACAACAACCGATTTAAAGATAAGATCTCCATTGTTGGCCTGAATTTAGCTCTTTTTAATGTCTCTCATTGATGGCCGAGTCAAACTGATGGTACTGGTATTCTCTACGTCTTCAATACCAATCTGTGGAGCTATGGAATAATATAACAGCACGTTCTGAAATGAGATTACGATGACGTTTTAATGGGTTCCTCCAACCCATCAGTGTTTCTTTTGGCAACATGTATAAATCCTTGCCTACGCAGCCTACTAAAACAACTTGACATTCTTGACAGCATAAAAGAACAAGCAGCAGGACACATTTATTGAAGTGATCCTAAAAGAGCGATCTGAAGTACTTCTGTCTCTCAGCTATGAGGGAGAGATCAGAAGATAGACGAAGCTTGGCTTACCTGGGCCTTTAACACTGTTACAGAGGTTGACAGTTAAATCGTCAACGATGCCCAGCATGAATGAGAAGTCATTCACATTGTACATGTGAATTTCATCTGGCTCAGAGGCTATGGACCGCAACTCGTTCTCATCAGCATTCTTCACACCTAAAAGTCACAGAACATACAGCAATAATGTCCAATGAGTACAAAAGGTTATATATCTTTAAAATCAATTGGAATAGTATTGATACATTTAACAAAGAAAAAGCAGGAGCTCTATGTGGGGAAGATCACCAACCAATGGCATAGAGCTCGATGCCATCGTCCCTCAGCTTCTGGGAGCTGAAAACGATCTCGTCCTGAGACTTGCCGTCCGTGATGAGAATCCCGATTTTGCGGGAGTCGGGCCGCAAGCCCACATTAGGTTTGAAGTTGTTCTCAAGAATGTAGTTCAGAGCCATGCCTGCAAAAAGCGATAGTCACACTAAACTCCTCTACTCGAATCCCAAACAACCACTGAATATAATAAATATTTTTCCCAGAATATGGTCAATTTAATCACCCGTCATGGTGTTTCCCCCTTTGTAGGGCAGGTTGGCCACGGCTTCCAACAGAGACGCCCGGGTTGGATGGGCATTCAGGTGCCACTCTGTCTTGGGGTCTCCACTGTACTGAGCCAGACCTGGATACAAGACCAGTTTGAAAGTGAGGGTCACGCAAACGTACATACTTCTATCATATGTTATTGCATTCTGACAGGTGGCATCATCTTGCCGTGGCCAGTGCCAATGCCTGTTAGGAGACGCATTAGCTTTCTTATGTTATCATCCTCTTGATATTTGATGTGAACAAAGCACGCTCACACTTAAAGCCCGACTATGTCACTAAAACACACAGCCATGTAGCAGACATGATCTAAAACTTAAAAAAGACAAGTCTCACCAATCTGGACTCTATCTGGGCCGATATCAAAGACGCCCACCATGCGAGAAATAAAGGCACGGATGGTTTTGAAGTTCAGACGTCCAATACTCCAGGACCCATCAACCAGAAGAATAAGGTCAGCTTTGGCCGTGGTCTTACAGGACACATCTGTGGATGTGGGGATAGAATGCATTAAGAAAGAGGTTTCCATCACTGGGTTTTATTCAATGACATTTTAACCATTTGATTCTGGAGGGCACTTCACCAAACAGAACCAAAAATAATCTGTGTAGTGTTAGATATGAAGTTGTGTGAGTGTGAGGACACATGGAGCAAAAATGAGCCAACGAGACAATATAAAACAATGAAAATCACACACCAAAAACAGAGACCTTAGCAGACTGAAAAGCAAACATAATTACAAATAAACCAAACATAAAATTAACGACATACACAAAATTAATTCTGAAATCATAGAAACGTTTTTCTATTATAAATCATTGTGTAACAATATTAGTATTTCTAACAATATCTATTATTTATATCTAGACAATCTGCTTTTGCCTTGCACTCCTTCATTTGTCTTCTTTTTTTTCTCTCTCCATGACAACATTGTTGTGTATCCTTTGGCTTCTGGGATGCTCCTGAGGTTGTCCCCCCTGAACAAAAGGAGTGAGGCCCCTGACAGTTGATATACGATGGGAGTCCACGGCCAAAGTTATTGCACATTCCTGCTGTGCTCCGTACTCGGTGCACCAGACACCTGTGAAGGTGAAAAGGAGCTACTCGTCCGCAGTGCATAAAGGCGACGGGTGCACCCAGTGGACACTGAGCAGTAACATCTGCCACTATGTCTGCAATTGGAAACAGGTTAGAATTTCGTTTTTTGATTTGCCCACTTCTGAGTGCAAAATTAGGGAAACAGAACGGTGGAAGTGATAAGACGAACATACCGTGTGTCACCGTTAACAACGCCCTCACCAGCACCCTATACGCTCATCAACGAAGAACAGCTGGCGTATACAGAGACAGCAATAAGCCCGCATCTGATGCAGCACAGATGACAATGAGAGTCACTCTCTTTCCCTTCGGTACTAGCAAGTGTTGGCTGAGTGTGTACGGAGGCGAGTCGAACCTGTGCGTGGAACATCCTCTACCGATCGTGGGCAGTGTGTCACTATGTCTGCTCCCCATTACAGGAGGAATTTCTGCCCAGGGTCAGCAACTCTCCAGGGTCTTATATGAGAAACATAACATTTTCCTAGCCGCATGCGGCTCAGAGGCAGCTCGGCGCTGCTAACTCTCTGGGTTGTAAAACAACTGTAATTGCTAGCAGATAATGTTTTTCCATTAGCCATTTGTGCTACGTGAAAATGGGATATAACAACTTTTTGAAAATCTAAATGCATCTGGACGTCAAAGGATAATAAGGGTATGAAGGAAGAATATGGTATGTTTATGGAGACACCATATGAGTTCGTATGACCTCACACACCGAGGAGCACACAGAAAGTAGACGTCATGAGGTCAATGCAAGTCTGCAGTAGTGGGAGAGTCATTAAAGAAAAGGGATCAAAGTTCCAACCATGTGTTTGCTAAAGGGCTGCATGCACAGGCCTCATCAGACCCCAACGATACTAAACAGCACCTAATCCATGCCCAAAAAATATAACCATAATAATGAGGGCCAGGAGAATTAGCTATTTCATTTAGGTCTTAACTTGATTTGATGGCAAATGAATCCCTATGTCGTGCTAATCCTTGTCATATTTCTCAGTGTGAAGGACACTCTTTTGCTATTCCGCCATGAGATGTAGCTGGATGGGGGCATTTCGGCGAGCCTTTGCGTGGCTTGGTTGGCACACCTTTTGTTTGAAGGCTGCTGCACCGCACGTTTACATTATTACGCTATTTTACCCGATGGATCCATTGTTGGGAGCTCAGGGGCATCAGAGAGTGTAGTCTTCTCCTCTCCGGCCAGGGGCATACTCTGACCACCATCAAACACGCCAAACACGGCCACTGCATACTTTGTTCCAGCCCTGAAAGGAAAGATGACAATCAAGTGGCTTAATTGCCCTCACGAGAATCATGCTACCACGCTGTGAATGAAGAAATTATGTCAACACACCACAACTCAACCGATCCCCTCACCTGAGTTCTTCTAGAACCACTGTGTTGTCATATGGCCCAACGAGCAGCTCTCCCAGGTCAATGTCATTGCCGCTGGGATGGAATCTGACTTTGTAACCTCGCACTTCCCCAGGTGCTGGGTCCCACGAGACCCGGAAACTGGTCTTAGCGGGTTCAGAGGTCTGGAGGTTTCTGGGAGCTTTGTACGGCGACACTGGAAGGGCAACAAGCAGACACTTTCAGAACAGCTCAGGAGAGAGAAGCGCAAGTTCAAGGCAACTTGGCAATGTAAGGAAGATTTCATTGAGATCAGGCAACCCACATTCCAGTCAGCTTCTCATTAGTCCATAATACAATTCCTAAAACCCAGTATTGCTTTGAAGCCCAGTGCCATGTGTTTGTAAACTAGTGTGTGTGTGTGCGTCTGTGCCTCATGTGTCCTAGTAAAAAGACCGTCCAAGCGTGTGCCAAAACCCTACTGTCTTTCATGGGGTTGAATTATGGACCAACGTACGTGTCGTTCCTACTCCTTGCCTTGCTTTTCCTTCCCCACGCTTGTAGATGGGATGCACGGTGATGTCATAGGTCGTCATGGGCTGCAGGCGCTTCAGGACAACGGAGGTGGCCGCGGCCCCGACCTTGACCACCGACTCTTTGCCCCCTTCGCTTTTGGAGTAGGTCACACGATAGTTGAGCACTTTGCCAGGCGCCGGCGTCCACATGACCTTCATGCTGCGCTCCGTCTCGTCCGACACGGTCAGCATCTTGGCAGCGGCGGACACTGTGGACAGACAGGAGAAAGCAGCACACTTGAGTAACGCATTCGAAGGGATCGGAAAAGTGGACGAGTCCCTTTGCTGTTTAAATTTGAAGTCTCTGTCACCGCGCTGTAGATCAGACCTATTTGTTTCACTACTTCAGCAGATACAGTAAGAAGGGGGTCGGGGGGAAATCTAGTATGCTGTTAGTGATCCCAGAAATAGTCTCAGACCACTGAACTGAGGACCAAGTCTGAGGATTATTTATTGGCGGAGAGAATAAAAAGCATCCAACTCCTCAATGTGTTGATTGACCCAAGCAGGCCTGTGATCCGGGTACCGGAGATCAATTGGTTCCGCTCGGCTAACCTAATGAACGCAGGTGAGGCCTCACGACATTTCAAGGTTGTTTTCTGTTTAAAATGTGCTTGACTTGCTTGCCAGCATCAATAAACTGAGAGGATTTCCAAATGTGCACGTGTCGTGTCTACTGGAACCGTGGGAAGGTTACCCCCAGTTTGAATTTGGTGAATTACGGTTAGTGAGAAATACGGCGCATGCAGTAATGTTTAGAATGCATTTGATTCTGCTCCCCACGCTATGTTCACAGAACACACATGACGGCACACATGCATCATTCTAAAAACATACTCTGAAACAAGTGACGTTATCTTTGAACACTCGGTGCATCAAAACTGCCATCACCTCCATTTTCCGCTCCAGACCACAGCTTTAAAGCAGCCATTCAACATGGAAGTCTTCCAAAACAAGATAAACCCGTGTCACCTTTCTTAGAAAAGCTACACGAACGTTTGAAATGTTTTTCTTTCTAAATGCAGTTTCACCTTTCACCCTAATCCTTGTCAGAACAAAAAGGCAACCAGTAACCAAGTAACCAAGACAAAGCTAGCTGTGTCATTTTACCCCAATGAGCCCAAAGTGTTGTCACTTCATCTTCCTACAACAGAGAGAGCTAATGGAGAATTATCGTACCATCCGTGGTCTCCTGTCCGGTGAGCGGGGCACCATCTGCACGCCCATAGGCTGCCACCACAGACACCTGGTAGAGAGTCTCTGGTCTTAAGCCCTCCAGGATGCTGGTGGTCACATCGCCAGGAACTGTCTTCTCTCCAGCCTCCCCTGTGAACAAAGACTTCCACCTGATCTTGTACAGCACCACGTTCCCAGGGGCGGCCGTCCAGGACGCCGAGAAGCTAGTGTCAGTCACATCACTGGTGACAAGGTCTTTGGGGGAGCCCAGCTCTGAAACATGAACAAAAAGGAAAGAACATTTTAATCATAAAGAGGAGAAGACGCTGTGGTTCAGTCACATCAACTGTACTGTAACCTAAGATGGACTTATATTGATTCAAATGCATATCATTTTCGGTTTTTAGGCCACATTTTTTGTATTGTAGCCAAGAGGCCCTATGTCTGATTGCGCTGGCTGATGTGCTGAATCAAAATGGAAACTATTAAATCTCCATCCAGTGGACAGCTTAGCTGAATGGCTCTTCACGGCCATAAAGACTAGATGTAAGCAGAAACACAAATCCATCTGGGCTGTCACAGTCCAACCAATCCAACCAGAGAATGACCACACGTTCAACTTTTTCAGTCAAAGACTCCGAGGTTGAAGAGGTGGCTCCATTGGAAACTGTTGCGTCCTCAATTTCAGCAGTTTAAATATACGGGTTTAAAAACGTGCCCCTGTTACTCTAGACCTGAGAAATACAAACTGACGTGTGGGGGGACTCCCAATAAAGCTCAACATCTGCTCCACACGCACACGCGCACGCACACACACACACACACACACACACACACACACACACACACACACACACACACACACACACACACACACACACACACGCACACACGCACACACGCACACACGCACGCACACACGCACACACAGGAGGGAACACGTTGACAGAAGTAGAGGCCCCTGAGAGAATGTGGTCATGTTATGTGACCTCAACTCTACTCTCATAGACGATGAAGGAGCCTGTTTGCCAAAGCATATAGATTTGTTTAATCGAGTAATGCCAAATGTAATTTCCATGCATATGGAATCAGTGTTCTGCAAACGGACACACGGAGAGTTTCCTATACAAAACCAGCAGTCAATGATCTGACTAAATTAAATATTTGTGTGAACAGAGAGGGGAAATGATACCCTGTTCTGACGCTTGATCGATTGAGAGGAGGTGACAATAAATGCAATGAGAGGGGAGGAAAGTGAGTTGCCCAGTTGCATTATTATCTTTATCAAGTCTGCACAACTATGTGAATGTCTTTAACAATGTGCTACACTCATTAAGGGATTGGGTGTAAATCACTGCATCGGAAAATGTTTACTGTAGATTGTTCTTTTCAAATTCATTACCAGGTCATTCAATGAAAATGTGATAGCTTTTTTTCTTGCATACTGTCTATGCAAATCAAAATGTTGCATAAGCTTAACAAGCGGTTGTAAGTGCACAGAAATTAACTAAGCAAGTGCCTGATTTCACAGATCAACAAGAAAGCTGTGTCTGATTTCAGAACCTCTTTTCCAGGACTTCCAGGACTTCTTTCCAACCGCTAGGCCAGAATTAATCTATCAAACAGTATACTTCTTAGAAATAACTAGCCAGTTCCTGGCTAAATTCAAATTTCTTTAATTGTACTTAACATATGCTGGGTCCACATGGGCAGTCTCTGATGCTTAACCACAGAGACCTTGATGCAGCAGCCTGCATTTGCTGGGATCCCTCCAGTTCGTGCTTTTAAAAAAAATCTGTTCATGGATCTCTCAGTTTCAAAGCTGGGAGTGGAGGGAGTCTGGAAGCGTTCGATATAACAGCCCACAGACTGCACTCACATGGAATCTGGCACACTGCAGGCCTGCCTGAAACCCACTCACTGCCATTTTTCCACAGTCCATCACAAGGCTACACTGAACAAAACCACAGTAAATTCTACACTTTGACACATCTTTCAAACACTTTCTACCGCTCTCTGTGACACCATCTCCCTCAATTAACTTAAATGTAACACTTTATAATTGCAATAATAACTATAGGTATAACCTACTGCAATGCAGTGCACTATTGTTTTGTCATGCCATTGTTTAGTGACTATTTACGGCTTGCAGTTGCCTTTAAACCACAGAAGGGATTGATTTCAGTTAGCTCTTTGAAAGTCCAAAGAGCCTTGACATTTTTTAGCATATCGTACTATCCAACTTTGAAGACGAAACCAGATCCAAATGAGAAATTTGCCATGCCTCTGCATTCAGCATGATTACAATTAAGCCATGCCTAACCACTATAGAGGAGGTATGTTTTACGTTTTGCTTTGAGTTCATACTAATGTCAATTTGACTGATTGATTCAATGTGGGGGAAACGCAGGTGCTGCAATAACCAGTCTGGGTGTTAGTCTCAATGAACTCTCTGGGGTAGTTAGCAGCTTGACCGTTTTATTCAATGTGACAAATGCCCGGTCAGGAGAGGGGTCAGCAACTAAGGGATTCTCAGGTGCTACGTCCCCAGGGCAGGCAGATATTTATTTGATGATTAGGACTAAATCAAATTTATGTAATGTGTTTCTCAATCTTCTTCCTCAAGGCTCCCTCAAATCTACACTGTTCTGTAAAAAAGAGAGGATTTTACTATAAAATACATTTGAAGTACATGCAATGTTATTCTTTTCTATGCTCTTTTAAAGTTCAATTGCCTTATTGTGTAACTACATCATTTGTCAATCTACACTGAAACTACTAGGATTAATATAATACTTAATGCTCTTTATCAGTGTGTTTCCTTGAGCATTTGCTAGGGTCAGAAGTGCATCTGCATTCTGTCATCAATCTACTAAACGGTGACCCAGAACCATACTGTCACAATTGTTGCTGACCAGACTTGAAGCTCCACCACCACAGGCAGGACAAAGCAAGGCACTGGCCCAGGAGCCCTCAAGGGTGTCTGGATAGAATATCTGATAAATCACCCCACTTACTACCTTTGGCCAAGATCAAGGTTACTCCCCAATGCAGTTACTTTGTGAATCTGTGTCAAATAGGCACCTTTAACTGCGCTATTTTGAGTCACACTCCAGCGAGTATGTTTGAGATAATCCAACTTTCCATAAGCCACTGTTTTCAATTGGTTCCTCAAACAAAATGCATATTTTCCTCCTCGTGGTTGAGCCCCACATCTCCAAGGAGTGCTCAGGGTATGTCAGTTTGGCAGTCTGAGTGGAACCAGAGCATCCACATAAGGAAGCTGTGTCAGCGAGCAGCAGCAAGGAGACTCTCCGTCTCCATATCTCTCAGAGGGTAGACAGCAGATGTCTGCTATAACCAGCCACCATGACCGACACACAATGAGCAGGGTCTAATTACACCACCAACAGCACTAGTCAAAGACCAGTGAGACGAATATTTGCCCATAAAATTTGTTAGATAGTGTTAAGCTTGCGTGCAGTTCTGTTGTCAATTTAGAACAGTGAAAGAACTATTTGCTTTTGTCTGCAGGGAATTCCATTGCAGTTAGGGGTGCTCACTGATTAATTGAGATGTTTTATCTAATGTGCACCACTTTTCACACACAAAAGGTTAGCCGAGTGTTGGCAGGACTGTTGAATTCCAGGCAAGCCCTCACAAGGTAGAGCGAAGGGGAAAAGAGAGATAAATTACCTAACCTTCCCCTAGTCGCAGACCACCCTTCTAACCACAACGCTAAGCTTGATCACATTCCTGTTTTCTAGCTTCTTATTTCACATCAACTCAGAGACCGTGTGTGATATAGTCACTTGAACAAAATGGTTTGTCCTTATCAAATTCCTGATAAAACATTTGATAAAAACCATTGATGGGGCGGCCTGAGAGAGAAACTCAAATAAAGCTCCACAACGAGTCACAAGCCAATACAATACGGTAGCAATGTTATTGTGGCAAATGGATCGAGCGCCAGCTAAAACTCAATCTCTAAACATGATGTCTAGTGACCTAAGAGCTACAGGAACAAGAGCTGACTGCAGGGGCAGCTATAGGATAGCCATCTGGCTGCTCTATCTTTTTGTTTGTGTTTGCTGTAAAGATTTCTATTACAGTCTGTCTAGAAGGTTTCCCCATTTGAAGCCTTTCTGGTATTGAAATACAACTTGGAACAAAACGCATTTCAATACACTTGCCCGTTTGCCATGTTTGTTGAAAGTGCCACTTAACAGCTTGAGTACGAATCGCATCAGAAACCTGCAGGTTGCGAGGGGAGCCCTGAGCTAAAAGACAACACAAGCATATCATTGATACAAAGTAGCTGTGTTGTAGGTCACGACAGTAACAATAATTGGTGTCACGTGAGAACTATATGTTTATACATTCTGTATTTAAAATTATGTAATTGTATATGTATTACGTGCGTAAGCTGTGACAGTAGTATCACTTTGAATACCACACACAAAAGAATGAATGAAAATATCAAGTCTCACAGACAAAGGATCTAATGGAAACAACATTGCAAGCCAGACTAGGGGAAAGCACTTATTCATCTCAGAGACACTGTTGTCGCTGCATGTTGGAATATGCTCTACTATTTTAACTGCATTGGAAATAGACAGCTGCTTCATCTAAAAGGGCTGGACTGCTTCGAGCAAAGACAATCACTCCCAAGAATGTGGTTGCCTTGGTGAGAAGGAGTAACTTTTGTTTATTTCCAACAGCCCTTGCCCAAGGTCTATAAACTACAGATTATTACTAGGCCACAACCTATCCCCCTCCCTAATGCACAGAACTAGGAACCTCCGGTATGCTTCGAGAAATCCCCCAACTGCACCCACACTTTATGATGTCTCCAGTTGACTTCCTTCCAAATTATAATGGCACAGTGGAGGGAGTGGAATATTAGCACTGGAGAACATAACCAAAGAGTAATAAACACCGTAGAGGGATGGAACGCAGATATGTTCACGCCCTGAGGGCTCAGTGGAGCTGTAATCACCTTCTTTGGTGGTGCCGTCAGTCTGCATCTCTCCTCCAGGACCCGACTGGTATTCAGGAGTCACCGTCACGCGGTAGGTGGTCAAGGGGAGGAGCTCCCCAAGTACAATGGCGGTCTCCGGGCCAACCGTGGACGTTTCCATCGTGGCGCTGTCCCCCCTGACCGGCACGTACGTCAGACGGTAGCGGACCACTGGACCTGGTGCCGGCGTCCATGACACTTGGAAGGTGTTGGTGGTCTCATCGGATACTCGGAGGTTCCGGACAGATCCTTGCTCTAGAAAGAATAAAGTGAAATGAGTGCCTGTCTTGAATATAAAAAAACCCACACGAACGTAGAAAATTATCTCACTCCTTTTCTTTGGGAAGAAGAATCACTTACCTTCTAATGTTGTCTCAAATCCAGTCAACGGGAAGCTGTCCCCCTTGTCATACTGAGCCAAGACGTTGACCTCATACTTTGTGAGTGGAGTGAGGCGTGGTAACACCGCGGTAAGTGTGTCCCCAGGCACAGGCATGGACACAAAGTCTCCATTGGTGTTGGCGGCAGGCCTGAACTGAACCAGGAAGGACTGAATGTCGGTTGCATCAGAGGCCCAGGAGGTCCTGAAGCTTCTGGATGTCACCTCAGAGAAGGACAAGGACTTCGGTGGGAGCAAGCCTGGTAGGGCAGGTGATAAATAAACAGTTTTCCATGAGATGAAGAACATTCGCTCAAGTGGCTCTATATATATTGGTTTTCATGGTGTTCTGCCCTTATGCTGTAGTATATTACCACTACTTACTATTGGAGAACAACATAACGTGCAGAAGAACTTTCTGTGAGTTGCACAATACACTGGCAGAGGTGAATATCCTTCAACAATGTAATATAGTGCACATTTACTGATATTTGGCATTGTGTTCCCACCTGCAAGTGCTTTCTCAACCCCAGAGAAAGATAGTTTTACATGTGTGTAGCACATTGTGTCAAGACTGCTTAACATAAGTAAATAACTGTTTCATGGTTTAGAGTTGGATGTAATCAAAAAGTGCTATTCAGACACGTGCAAAAATATAAATACATAGATTCCAGGAATGTCTAAGGTACTTCAGATGAAAAACTGTCACCAATAATTAGCATACATTGGATTATACCAAATTCATGGGATAGGGTGAACAAAAAATCAACCCAACCCAATGCTTTAGTTTACTGCTAGGGAAATAAAAGTTTTTCTTGCTATGAGCACTTGCCAATAGGAAAACTATAATGAAATACATCTATTTAGATTTTTACTTCTTTAACTTTAAATACAAAATATGTACACAAAGGCCGACAATACTCACTCCTCTTCTTGATGTTGAGAAGTTCCTGTTCAATCCTCAAGCAGATGGACTGAGTGAGCTCCCTGGAGATCCTCTCAAAGGCGTCAAAGTCCTCCACGGTGTACACGTGGGTCTCCAAGGGGGCGTTAGCTATGGCCTCCAGCTCGGAGCGGACGGCGTCTTTCACCCCCACGGCGAAGATCTCCACGTCCGTGTTTCGCAGCTTGGTGGCGGGATCCTTGAAGGCATCGGAGGACTTCCCATCCGTGATGAGGATGGTGATGTGAGGCACGTTGTCGCGCGCTCCTCGGTTAGGCAGGAAGATCTTCTCTCTCACGTAGGTCATGGCCCTGCCGGTGTTAGTGGACCCTCCGCGGTAGGGGAACGTCCTTACAGCCTTCACCACGGCACTGAGGTCATGGTGAGTGTTCAGGTAGAACTCAGTGTGGGGGTCCCTGCTGTACTGAACCAAGCTGATCTGGACCTTGTCTGGTCCAATGTCAAAGGAATTCACCAGCACCTCCAGGAAAGCTCTTACTTTGGCAAAGTTGGCCAATCCTATACTGTACGAGCCATCGACCAGAAGGACAACGTCGGCTTGGACGTCCAACCCGAGAGCACATTCTAGAAGAGGATGGAGACATTCATGTCACTCACTGGCACAATCATAAAACCAATGATACCTGATTAGGTAACCCTGCATTATGACCATGTTAAAACAGGTTAAAACATGCTATGCACCGTATTCTCACCCAGGGACACTTTGACTGGCTCGGTCTTCTGTATGGTCACGATTGGTTCACTAGGCGTCAGGCCTTTGAGAGCAAAAAGGCTGATCTGGTATGCCGTGTCTGGGCTCAGGTCCCTGGCCGTGGCTGAGGTCTGCCTGGGGCCGACATACATTTCTTGCCGTTTGCTACCAGACATCATGGGAATCAGCTGCAGCTTGTATCCAGATACATCGCCAAAGGCAGCATCCCATGTAACCCTCATAGATTTGGAAGCCACCTCCAACACTTGGAGGTTCGAGGCTGGATCAACGGCTTTAAAAAAAAATTTGAAAATAGATTGAGATACATGTTAGTTATGTAATATATAATTCACATCCAATCTGATCAACAGGTAAACTTTCAGTAAAGCCTCACATCATTAAGTGTATTGTTTCCTTACCTTCTTCCCCACTGACAAGAGAGTTGAGTTGATCATCCACTCCTGAGCACACGTAAGTGATGAGCTGCCTCTGAACATTGTTTATAAGGTCAAAGTTGGCAACATTATAGAGATGGGTTGTGTGGGGGGTGGAGGCAATCTGCTTCAGCTCCTGTTCATCTGCTCCTTTAATCCCTGAAAATGATCAAAGAGATGAAAGTGGTCAAATACATGGGAATGTTGAAGAATGTTGCTATAAAAGCATACTGTAGTAAACTAGTAAAAAAATGAACGCTGCATTGTTCAATATTATTTTTCATTAATTTGATTTGCTTAAAAGCACAAAGAAAAACTTGGTCTGTCTATGTAAAAGTCTTGGCTGCTTATGAAAATTATAAATTGCGTGTTTACTTTGGGTTAAAGAGCTATGCAATTGAATATGACCTTTCAAGAAAAGAAACAAAGGCCTTTTCACTTTCCCATTTGGATGGATATAGGGATCCATCTGGATTCACTATACACTACTTTTCATTGACTAAAGGTCAGGTCTTCACATAGATCTTTCTGCAGTTGGAAAGTATGACAGCATAAGCATTATGATAATGATTTGATCAAAGCCATTTCAGCCAATCTTAGTCTTTGGAACAATTTGCTCTCACTTTGATACAAATCTGTACGGCTTTGGGTAATGTGAATAATTAACCATGAGACAAAACCCCATACAGTTTACTTCAGTCATAATAGCAGCACTATTACTCAATGTCTATAGACACGTTTATGTGATGTGTGATTGGAAGAAAAATGACAGAGTAGCAACACAATAGACAAGTTGTCCACAATCACATACCTAAGACGAAGATCTCCACCCCCATGTTTTTGAGCTTTTTGGCAAAGTTCTCAACAGTGTCCTGAGATTTTCCACCTGTAATGATCATTGCTACTTTGGGGAAGCCTTTTCTGGCACCAGCAGACTCAGTGAACGTGTTTTTCAGTAGGTAGTCCATAGCATCCCCTATAAAGCACAATGAATCACATCTCTTTGATTTCAAGAAAATCATGCATTGGAGTCACTACCATCTTGGTTATCACACGGGTGGTGTTGGTACCTGTCATGGTGTCCCCGCCCTTGTAAGGCAGAGTGTTGATGGCCCTGAGGAGTTGTCCCCGTTGAAGGTGCTGGTTCAGGTTAAACTCGGTCCTAGCATCCGTGCTGTACTGCACCACACCCACCCTGGTCTTATCAGGCCCGATTTCAAAGGCGCCCGCCATTGCTGCGATGAAGCTGCGGATATACTGAAAGTTGTCTCTTCCGACACTCCGTGAGCCATCAACCAAGAAAACCAGGTCAGCAATGGCACTGTATGAGCACTCTGTTAGGATGGAAAAGTGATAAGAGAAAAGGGGTTGTGTAGATTATGGCTATATTTTATATGGTAAGAGTGAACGTAAAGCTACGGGAAAAAGGTTAGAGGGAAATTATTTGACCTGAAGACAGATTTTTAGAGGACCGTGTCCTGTTTCCGTATCCTTACAAGTCCCCAAAGCAATATAAAAAAAACAAAAAAAAATACTGTGTAGTGCGCGGTCTGTCATATTTTCAAGAAGTGAGCAACGAAAGTAGGCTCTAGAGGCAAGCTGTGGTCCAGCAATTTTCCCCCTTGGCAAAACGCATAATAATAATGTATGAGGGGAAACTACCCCCTATCACTCCTATACTGTACTTCAACAGAACTATGGAGAATCAACATTTGGCTAAGGCGTGTTCAGAGGATAAGAGGCGCTGGTGCAATAATGACTGCTACAAAAAAATGCTCTTTACAACAAATCACTAAATAGCGTGTTTGTCAATCAATTAACAAAGGTATTTGCCAAAAGATTGAACTATTTAAATATTCTCAAGCAACTTGACCATACTGTAACTAATCGTCTGACAAAAGTAAGACAGGTCTATAAAAAGAAGTACATTGTAGGGTCTACACATATTCTGCTTGTTAGGAATAAATTCAGAATGGTTTGCCCAAGCTGCAGTTTGCATCATCTATGGGAGTCCACTGTGCTCTAATAAAGTTGGATCTGGAATGGTTTCCACTTCTCTCAGCATTTCAGGGCAGGGCCATATACAGCTCCCACACCAGAGGCCATGACATGGCTGGTAACTGCACACCCTTGCCTCTCGCATTGCAAATGTTCAAAACCTTTCATATTGGCATGACCGGTAGACTGAGCCCATGTGAGGCAGCAAACCAACTTAATGACTAACAGTACATGTTTTATATGGTCACGTTGAATCAGCTTTACAATAGGGCATTGATACGACCTTCAATGCTGACCATAATCCAGTGGAAAAAGCCTAAGGACAAAACTGGAACAGGCTGAACAAAAACTGAGGGAGGCAAAGACTTACTGACTGAATCTGTGACCTGTGGTTTCCTGGGACCCCCTCCTTGAGCGCCACTTGATTGGACTGAAAGGAACAAAGCAATAGTGAGCCGAGAGTCGATTCACATCACATCTCGATCGCAATTCCCTTTTATCAGGACATGAACCGATTAGACTGTAGAATTTAAATGTTATGAATTAGTTCTGTCAATCCAATAGGGTTTCATGTGGCTGTCTTACAAGGTTGTGTATCCTTTGGTTCAAATGAGCATGCAAATAAAGCATTCCGATTGTACAGTAACGAATTGGTGTAATTAGTTCCACCAGATTTTCCTTTTATCACAATAGACTTTGACACATCTGCTTATAGTTTCAGAATCTGTTTATCGTTTCTAGACATGCCCTCCTACATAACTGTTCACATTATATTACTATATTACTCAAATCCCCCCCATTGTACAAAGTCAAAAAAGTGATCATTGTATTTATTTCAGTGTTGATCACTATTAAAGTACAAAGGCGTGCTGATATGCAACACGTGACTTACTTGTAAGCTGGCCCGAGATTGGCAGGCTCTCCTCTGATCCAGCATATGCAACGATTGTTACTACATAATCCATATCTGGTGTCAAGTCTGAGATAGATGTCTTGGTTGCCGAGGCAGGGAGGGTTACTTCCTTTATTGGTTCCTCTGCAAAAAATAAAAATTCAGTCAGGAATCAATTATCCGACCATTCTGTGATAAAATCTGACAAAATATGTTTATATTTTTTATGAATTTTTTATCTTTAAATAAATCTGTACCTAGACATCTGATCAAATAAGTCAGATCTTAAAGTTGTGTTATGTGTGGGGCTTTCCACAGACATAGAAATTGATTGTAATGCCTACAACTTGCCATATTCTATTTCCAACATGAGAGAACGTTTAGCAATTTACCCACCTGTGTCTGAAGCCACTTGTATTCTGAAGCCTTCTATACTAGATGATGGTAGTATCCATGTCATTTGCACTGTGTTTTCATTTAATATCTTAAATCTCAAGTCTGAAGGTGGTTTAACTGTAAAATAATGTAGGCTTGTTAATTACAGCGTCTGTAAAATAAGTGCATGTATTTATAAGACAAGTTAAAAAACAAAAACACGTTCCCAACGATCAACACTTCAAATATGAAGTTACAATGTTCATTGTTGGTGCAAACAAAGATTTCAAAATGCAACAAAGCAAAAAACACATGGGAGGAGCCATTTTGGGGGGAGAAAAATGGCTTCCGTTTGAGCCGTCCAAGCACATGGCCAGTGGCCACGGTCAACAACTCAAGCGCAAAGTGAGAGAAATAGAACTACCTACAGAATGGCACAGATAAAACTAAATCAGTAAACATTAAATGGACCAACAAACACCTTGCATGCCATCCATAGATTTAATCTTTCACATGCTTTAGACAAACTGCTTAACTAGCTGAATTCTAAACTTGTATACTCTTGTTGCACTGATTATACAATGGAGAACATAACCAGATTACAACATCAGATACTCATATTGATTGATTGACTTGATTAACCCATTTCTAATAGAGAGATCCATTGCAAACCTCTTAAAAGAATACACAATGTCATTGCAGACATGTGTACATCTTTTTTTCAAGATGCTACTTATTTTCTCACTGTATATTTAATCAAAGTACCATTGTCTATCTATCATATATAAAAAGACAGAACAAAGAAGGTGGCAGCAGATATATATATATATACACACATTGTATCTCAAAAGTAAAGGTGACTGTACAACATAAACTTTCTGAAGATCATGCACATGTACATGAAAAGTTGTTTACAACAACTTGTGCAATCAGACAAAATGTCCATGTACAAGACGAACCATAAAACACTGTAAAAAAATATTTTGGAATGATATTCTTCAGCTAGGGATGGGACACCTGCTTTATGTGGGTAAAACTCAAACGCACGCTCCTACTATAGAAGAAGTAATTTCAAAACTAAATTAATTTGACTTAAACATTATTGACTAATGACAAAATTATGTGTAATCTTAACACAATTCAGAAGGCTATGTGTACGACTACAGTGTTGTTTTTCTTTGCAATATACGTGTATATACAGTATATACTAATACTATGTACTATGATGTGTATGAGTATGGAGGGGTAGGAAGAATATAATTCTAAAATATTGTTGAAAAGCCATGACTCAGGACAAATTGAATGCAATGGTGCACAGCCAATGACCTGGGCAAGGCTTGTCGAGTTCAGGACGGCAAAAATTCAGAAACACCAACCTGGCATATCAACTCAACCGCCATGGTCAGCTCCTTCTTTCTTTCCAAATGGGCCTGATCATGACCACACTATTCATATTCTCTTCACATTGATAATCTTTATCAAATTGAAGGGAAACTGTACACCCACAAGTATATCCAGCTTTCTATCACTCTATCGCTCTCTCTATTCCTCTCTCTCTCACTCACTCATGCATGCACAAACACACACACACACACACACACACACACACACACACACACACACACACACACACACACACACACACACACACACACACACACACACACACACACACACACACACACACACACACACACACACACACACACCAGAACCCACTGTAGGTTAAGTTTAATGTGAGTATATTAGGTGCTATTTATGAACATTTAAATGTTAACGCCTTAATGTGATCCATAAGAGCAGAGCCCTTTTTCTTTTTTTTCTTTTTTTTTAAAGCAACCAGACCCCAACATGTTGAAAGCATTTTTGAAGTGTGGCTGCATGTCATACAAATCACACATATGGACAGGTTGCGACCTCAAAGACCTCTCACTGGGGTAGGGGTGTTGGTTTAAAATAGACTGAGTTAGGGGCTCTGGTATACTTTAGATATCTTGAAATAAAACAAATATGTTCATAAATAGCTTTATACTAAAATAATTTATAAGAGGCCTCGAAGATCAAGAAACATAATGTCAAACTCTGGGAAATCATTCTAACCCATATTTTGTCTTTTTGTTAAACCAAAAGAAAATAGCATTGGAAGGAAACCCGGCAGCAGATTCAGTTTTTTTTTTTTTCGTAATGAAGCTAGTGAAATATCGTTTTACTTCACTGTCCCCAGATTGAGTCAGAAAATCCATTAAATCACACAATTGCTCCTCCTAGAGTAAAACAGAATACCCTGCAGTCTCTAGTCTTGAGTGAAGAATTAACCAGCTGGTGATAACTTGTGTCAATATTTTGGCGGAAAATTATTTACCGGAGTAGGCTAAACGTTTTATTCAATATGGCTCATACAAGTAAAATCTGCTTTAAAACCGCAAACTTAAAGTTGGTCTCATTCAAATGTAGATAAACATAACGCAACGAAAGGAAAACCCGGTCACACTTGGGAGAAAAAAAAAATGTTCATAGTTATTATATATTTAATCAGACCATCTCAAAAGTTCCAGGGCTGATGATCAGCCCAACACCAGTGCAAGATTGTGGAGGTTGACCGCCTTCAGCCAAATGTGTTTGGTTAACTGATGAAAATCGTAAGTAGAGGAGGGAGGGTAAGACGAAAGAGGTTGGCTTACCTTCATCGGCTTTGACGGAGGATAATAGCACAGTGAGGATGGCAACCACTGCCACAGAAAGCCGGATCTTCATTTTAACGCTCTCTCGGTCTCTCAGTAGAACATCAGTAAAACTACAAAATAAACCAACAAATTTGGCTCTCAGAAAGTCTGCCAAATGAGCATGTTTAGGACCTGATACTGCCCATTGGTAATTATTTCTTAATGACTGTCACTTTAAAAAAAAAAACTTTAATACTGTGTTGAAAAAGGCTATAGCAAGTTAAAAGCCTCAACATATTAACGAAAATCAACTAGTTGTCCCCTATACATTTGACTTTGAAGCGTGTCTTGTGTCTTACAATGCAGTTAGTCCTTCTTTTTTTTTTTTTTTTTTTTACTTATGACCAATCACTGCCTATATTTACTGATAAATTAATCATTACAAACTGTTTAAATTATATACCCTTCACAGATTTTAAATGACCTGTTCTAAAAAAGGTTTAAAACTGTGCGCAATTAGGAATTCAGACACAGACTGAAATGATGTAAAAAGGAATAAGTATGTTAAGGTTTTCACGAGTAGCTTGCAATGTCAATGAACAATCGGAAATAATACATGTTGGCAACCAATCCCTCTTGTTAAGGATATGCACATATATTTTATCATAATAAATAGCCTGGTCCTGATCTGAGAAAGTAAATAAAAAGTATAAAATTGAACGTAGTCAAAATACAATATTTACTGACCTGAATATGTGATGTTGCAAATTCTTTGGCTTGATTTAAGAAAACTGAAACGGTATTAAGTTCGTTTATAAATATCTCCTCTGCCTAATGATGGATATTGTATAGTTCACCAGAGAAAAGGTCCTCCAGACGAAATCTCAGAGCTCACTAGCGGAGGTCCCAGATAAGAAGAACCCTGTTTCCAAGTGGGAAGAATCTCCCACAATCTGCTACTTAATAGGGGGCTGTTCTCCACTCTCCCCTAACTATCGTAAGCACTTACGACATTCAGTAACAGTGGAGCCACGGCTTGATATATGTAACCTTTGAAAGTGTGGGGATACACATTTGGAAACTTTTACATAGTTGTCTGCATTCCTTTGCGATGATGAGTTTAGATTGGTTTGAGCCACAAGAAGACATAGCAGCATCCACTAGGCTATTACAGGGCTAGATGCGTTATTTGCAAGAAACCCATTTATAATTTTTCTTCCACTGAAAAACCCAGCATTCAACGATAGCTCAATTAATTGTTTAACATTGCATTTTGTCAGTAAAGTTATGACAATTTTCCTTTAGTTTTGTTTGACAACTTTGTCAACACACATTTTACTTTTTAGGACGAATTGTTAATATTAAACCGATCAAACATTTCAGTGTATTTGAAAGTAATGAATATAACACCGACTCTAAACCTATGCCAAAAAAACAAATGTCTGAACTCCACTTAGCCAAATTGAATCTCAGAGCACCAGTTTGGTAATGAACAAACTTTAGTGCTTGATGACTAAGGGAACAGAGCCCTCTAGTGACAGTGTTCAACATGCATGCTGAAAACCACTGAAAAGTGGTTTCACTAAAATATGGTAGCATTATTTACTTGATCAAAGAATAGTTTAACATTTCAGGAGTCTTCACACTCTTGCATCCATTAAAGATTGTACCTGCTGGTCATATCTAGAAGCAGGATATAACACACTTTTTCTTTTCTTTTTTTAAATAAGCAATTGCATATTTGGCCTCATCAAATTATACATATGGAAGACACTTTTTTAACGAGAGGTGTCTTTATGGATCCTCAAGTAAGTACAGAACAAGAAATAAATATTGATCCCATGAACATTAAAGTCAATTCCATTGACAAGACAATTAAAGACCTTCTCAAGATTACTTTAACCAGTTCTAGAATGACTCCAAGATTAGAAGTTACTCCTTCTTCTGAGGAAATGCTGCTTTAAGTAATTCATATACAGCAAATGCAGTTCCTGAAATAGAAAACAATATACATTATAAAAAAATATATATTTAAAGTAAATAGCCTAAGAATGTTTATTTCATAGAGCAATCAGGAGACATTTTTTGAAAACACTTGACAGCAAATTACAGAAAAACAGCCATACTGACCCCCAACAGTGAGAGCCATTGTTGTTCTGTATAGCATGGAATCACCGACACCTCCTTTCAGGTGAACTGGTATCCCATTATTTTCCTGCAAAATATTTAAAGATTTTATTTAAAATGTATACCTTGCAACATGATCACAACGCTTAAACTTGAGCCATTTAGATCAAATACAAGCTCTATCCATGTGTATACATGCACATTAAAGCTGAACAATCCAATAAAGCATTTGCAAAAAAAACAGATTGACTTCTATGTTGTTATCGCTGTACCTCATTCATGAAAGAAACCTAAAAATCTTTAGAGCTCCAGTTTTGATCCAATCCACTGACATTATTGTCCAAAGTGTAGACAAGAGGTCCAAAGTAATTGACTAATCAATGGTTTTTACAGGTGACATAGAGAGCTAGTTTACGAAGGTGTTCAATTATTTCAATTCATATCGTAAAAGCAATGCTTGAGATTGCGGATGAAGGATTTACCTGAAACATCTTCTGTTTCGCTGAGACCTTGTTTGACACTTCTCTGCGCGCGCTACCGCAGAGCGCCTGCCGCGACACCTGCCGAAGAGCCTGAAATTAGAAGAAACAAGTTAGTTCCTATTTCAAAGCAAACATTCTAATTAAGGCCAATTTTATACAGGGAACAGAAAACCTCACAAAATATAGTGACCTAAGACATAACAAATACATATTTAGCCTGCTCTCATGCCAGCTAATCCAGTTTGATTTGTCCTGACATGACCCCTGACGCCGGCTCGAGAGTCTGATGTTCTGCGATTAAGCGTTCAAACAGGTAAAATATAGGTTAAAAAGCTATATCTATGAAACGGAAACGTGACATGACAAGTACATAACAGAGACTTACTAAAACGTTTTTGTACATCTTTGCCTTTTGTAAGGACGCCAGAAAAATACTTCCGTAGTTTTTTCCTCGTACAATCTGGGGTTTTTCTTCTTCTTTATTTGACTATGTGGCCGACAAGACGCGCAACCGTATCGCTGCCCTCCGCAGGATGAAACACAGGTACCGAAATATTGGATCGAAAATAATATTCAAATTAAGATGTCAAACGTGCTCCTCTCGTGGACCTGATAAGTGGGAAACATTTTCAATTAAAATGTCCTCAATTTGTTTTTGCTTAAAGGTATCTCACTTAAACGTTTGCACATGTTTTATTGGCCTGTAACAGTCACATTGTTTGTGTTCGCGATAACCAATTCCGAAGTAGGCCTACAGTGCGTCAGATACACATCAAGCGGACTCACTGTCAGTCAATCTCCTGCCTGACGCATCCATCTACTAGAGCCGATAGAGCCCCGTGTAATACCTGGCTGTGTATCCTGAGTTTGAAACACATATCATCATCATCATCATCGTCATCCGCTTTGTCCGGGGTCGGGTCGCGGAGGTAGCAGTTCAAGCAGGGCATCCCAAACTTCCCTTTCCCGGGCCACATTAACCAGCTCTGACTGGGGGATTCCAAGGCGTTCCCAGGCCAGTGTGGAGATATAATCCCTCCACCTGGTCCTAGGTCTGCCCCGCGGCCTCCGCCCAGCTGGACGTGCCTGAACACCTCCCTAGGGAGGCGGCCAGGTGGCATCCTTACTAGATGCCCGAACCACCTCAACTGGCTCCTTTCTACGCAAAGAAGCAGCGGCTCTACTCCGAGTCCCTCACGAATGGCTGAACTTCTCACCCTATCCCTAAGGGAGATGCCAGCCACCCTCCGGAGGAAACTCATTTCCGCCGCTTGTATCCGCGATCTCGTTCTTTCGGTCATGACCCACCCTTCATGACCATAGGTGAGAGTAGGAACGAAGATAGACCGGTAGATTGAGAGCTTATTATGATATGATATGTTATTTAATATTATATATAATGTCTGAAAATGACGAGTTGGTAGTAATGAGTATCAAAGAGCTTGTATCACGGACTGCTATTTTCCTACTGGTCATAGTGTGATTGGGGAGAGCAGTCTGGTTATCACGTACAGGGATTAAGCATAGTCGTAGACTAAATCTCACTGTCAGTGGAGATACTCCATTGAAAATGTTTTTTAGTCTAAGACTTGGCTTAATTCCTGTAAGGGAAACCGGGCCATAGTCTTAGTTTAGACTCCTACATCTGTCACTGTAAAATCTTTAGCTGTGGCTTATGTATCTTACATACCTTCATTAAGAGAATTTGTACTGATGCTGTAGTTAACTGAGAATGTGTTTAGTCTCAATTTATAAGCAACAACATTCACTTATTCTTATTTTAAGTGTAACGCTTTGATGTCTGCATGTCGTAATCTTCATGAAACGTACAAATTGATATTTAAGTAAATTAACAGGGAATGCTTTTATAATTGCAGGTCTATGTACTACAAGCTTTAGAAATTGTAGTATGTGTTGTGCAGCTAAATACAATAGATGTGGCTCAAACTTAGAATGAAAACTACAGGCTCTGGAATAACCCTCGACTGAACTTTGCCCCTTTGTTGTCCTCATGGCAAATCAAACTACATGCACGAGACTTGACACAGAATTATGCAACACAACAATACATCATCCATACATACTACTTGCAGACAGAGAGAGAGAGACAGAGTATGTACACTACCATGGCATGGCCAGTATGAAAACAAAAGGGCATGTCTACGTTCCAGTTGTTTTGACTTTTCAAGAGTGTGCGTGCGCTTTGTCTGCAGCTATCAGAAGGACATCCCACGAGTGGGGCCTTACACTATCACTGAGTAGGGAGGGGAAGGTAACTCGCCCCAACATTAGTCACTGTGGTTTCTGTACCAAAATTGAATATAGCCCAATTAAGCTCATGTAAGGTTCATGTAGCATATTTTTTTCACAAAGCTTGAACTTGGCTACTTATCCTTGGAGCAGGTGAAGGCTGCCATTACCCTGGCAGAGAAAAGCACTTCACCTGTTAGGTGACCTACTAAGCAAGACGCTGGTTACTTCAGTTCTTATGGGCGGGTTCTAAAAAAGGACTAGAACGTATTGACCACAGTTTCAGAAAATATTGTGTTAGTTGACCATACAGCGCTTCTTTTTTAAATACTGTGATATGTGACCAAATTGTCAATCTAACCGAGACAAACGACCATTAAGCTTATTTTATTTATCAAGGTAAACTGCTCAGCATTACCTGGACAATATCAAAATACATGGCAACATGTACAATATCCCACTATCTGGCTTTGTACCTTTTTCATGTTGTTTGCTTTGGTCCCAAACCAATAGATTTGGTTTGAAATGTTTGTCAGTAACAGGCTCTACATAAAGCTGCACACAGCAAATTATAGGGAATGTAACAAATTATCCAAAATGTCAAAGTGCATATCATGTAAATGGACTACAATAACTAGCAAGAGGTAAAAGTATCCATTAGTATCACAATTGCTAGTTAAAGTGTGTTGCAATAGATTTCATACTGAAATGTTACCATATTTAGCTGCTTGCTGTTCATATTTACATTGACCACCTTGATGAATTTCAACAATGTAAAATAACTGCTTCAGAAGCACGCCTAAAATTAATATTCAAAATAAAATTGCACATCCTGGAGTTAAATATAGGCTAGCTTATAGTTCAAGGTACTGGCTAGACATTCAGAAGACGGCTAGACTGCAGGATACATTGCTACATTTCTTTAAAAATAAATACTCCCGAGTCCAGACTATTCATCATAGTTCTGTCCAGACATTATTATTCACTCTAACTTTCTTATCACACTTAACAGTGCTATGGCTCATCAAAAAGTTAAAATGCAGGCCATTCTTACATTATGAAAAAGCTGTTGGACACAATAACAAGTGCTTTTAATTGCTGATCACATTCTCCTATCTAGCCAACATGCAAAAACGCTGAGCATTGTAGCCCACCCAATGTCTAGTTAGTTTGGAATGTCTGCACTGTTGTTCCTGCTTCCATACTTGTGGTGGATGATGAGTAGAACCACACCCAAAAAGAAGCAGACAGAGCCTACGGTGATGTAAGCAATACCCAGGAAAGGGTTCTTGCCTCCCATCCACGAAATAGTGCTCAAGATCATGCGTTTACGACCTTCAAAGCTACGAACAGGGTAATCTGGAATACCTTTAAGGAAAAATAGCTTTTAATATGGGCTATTTGGGAAAACAAAACATTTAATTAGCAAAACATTCAAGTCAGTAAAATATCTTGTGCATGACCATTGCTGCTTCAAAACTTGAACTGATGTTTTGTAAAAAGGATACTGTAGGTGACTTCTAAGGTGTAGTTTCCACGAGGCAGAGTAGGCGTCATATTGTTTTTCTTCTGGATAATACGATACAGTTTACGGAAAGTGGGTAGCGCAGCGGTCCGCATCCACACAATGAAGTCCTCATTGATAAAGCCATTATTCTCTGGATCCGTGTCCAATTCGAAGACAGGCTTGCGCCAGTTAATCGGTTTAGTTGTGGCTGGAATAAAATAGGATTGTTAGAAAAATAGGCCAACTCATAGTAAGAAAGTAAGTCAGTCATCGGTAGATGCCATCAAGTCACCTTGGAAGACAGTGGTTAGGTTAGGATCGTTTCCACCAGGATTTCTGAATTTGACATGCTTGTCTGTCCACCAAGCTATGCCCTTCTTCATTAAAGGAATCTGGATCTTTGTGCCATTAGGATCGAAGTAAAACAGGTCCAGTGTGTCTGTAAGAAAATATCATTATCTAGTACTTATTTTTTAAACATACATTTCTGTAACCAATAGTGCAGTAAACTGGTCTTACCATTAAACATGCTGTTGGCAATGGCCCCACATGGAGCAATTGGAGTCTTCTCAACACGGGCATATGGTTCACATTCTTTACTAGGGTTCTATGTAGGAATACAATAATACACTATCATCTTTTTCAATGAAGCGCACCACAACATTTAAAAAACTAGATTAAATTGTAACATAAAGTGTAATTTAGGTAAAGCTTTCAAATACAGCTTTTGTGAATGTTATTTTCCAATAATACTATTTAAGAACCAATACCTTAAGAGACTCGCTGTCTCCATTTAATTGGCTGTCATCCCTGGACTTGACGTAGCGTCTGTGATTTTGATAGAAGTTGGACAGGCCATAATACATAAAGACGTTGCTCTGTTAATAGAGGAGAAAGGTCAGTTATCACTTCCACAGACTGGATGAAATTAATTCAGAAAAATGTAATAAAAAATGAATACAAATATATCTTTCACACTGACTTCAAAGGGCTGGTCCAAAGAAAAAGGCAATGTGCATGTACATGGCCTGGTGCTGTTCCAGTTAAAGCCCTGAGAGCAATTGAAGCATGGGCTTGATGGGTCAACTCCCGTGTAATCAATCTGTAATGATTCAATAGTTAATGGTAATATTTAAAAAGAAAACAATCAGGTGTCAGTGTAAATATTCAACACTTGTCTCTTTTTTGACCTTACAAGAATGGTTCAAAATGAACACCTAGCTGCTTATAGTATATTCCACGTTTGAATGTTGACAGTTGCTGAAACATATATACAACAATACCTACCTAATATATTACATTGATATACTACAAACTGACAGAAGTTACCTCGAACTCCTTGATGTTGTTAGACGTTACATAGAGGCCGATGCCGATGGGAATAAAGATTAGACCGATTACGAAAAAGGCTGGAAGAACTGTGCCAGCTGTCAGAATGGGTTGCCATGCAGGCAGTCGTTGCTGTTTGAATGCTGTATTGTCGGGCTTTTTACTCTTGATGGTTCCTCCTGGTCCAGGGACAGCGTGATGTCCATCCTCCTCCTTTGCATTGTAGCTAGACGCCATCATGTTGTAGTTGTTGTTGTTGTTGTTGTTGTTGTTGTTGTTATTGTCAACAACGTAGCTTTAGACGTAGCCTTAGCTAGCGTTAGCGACCGTTATTTCCTACACGTTTTAAAACTAAGCTTTAATGCCTAAATTAAAATGCTAAATTATACATTGAAACGCTATGAAAAAAGCTTCTTAGTTCAGCTATTAAATTTGTAAACTCATCGCTTCAACCAGCACTGCAGCACCAGCACCAGTATCTACCGAGTGTTACCTATCTGCGGTCTTAGCAGGAGCATACAACGAAGAAGAGTCACTTACAGACCGGAAGTTCACAAAGTTTGCGCATAATAGTCTTTCATATGTGGATTTATTCAATTATCCAAAAGTTTTCAAATGAAAACCTTCCTACTGCCACACAACACTGACGCTGCTTGTTTTTAGCTTTGCAGAAAAATCAGGGGAGAACGCTATAAATTACTGGTGATCTATACATTCTATATTTAGCACGCATTCATAAATTATGATTAAGTCATTTATTTGAATGAATAAACTTGAATTGCATACTATCAATTTTATCGCAGGCTTTATATGAGAATGATCAAAGCAATTAATGTGGATCAGATAGGAAATCATATACACTCCAGGAAATCATATACACTCCAGGCATAATGTATGATCTCTTCAGCAGTCACTGGAAGCTGCCTGATATCTGTAGGCCTACTAATGCCCATGGGTGTCACTCTGACAGAGTTTTTGCCGTGCCAGCAGTGCGACGCACTGCTTATACCTCCCACTGTCATCTTGGTTCAACAATCACATGACATTTCCTGTAGGGACAGAAAGTGCATTAAGTGGTACACTAGGCATATTATTTGGAATCCAACAAGCAGTGCACATTCCTTAATTAAACCACTAGTTTATTTGATGCTTGACAATTGTGCATTAGGAAATATTATGAACTTGGTTATATATCAATCTAGATGTTTTTTATTCAAGAGATTATGTAATTTTGCAGTGAATGAGTAAAAAATAATAATTCTCATCAGATATTGTTAGAACACCATTTCATTCACACATTTACACACACACCCATTACATTTACTTAAGTATTCAGACTCACTTTGTCACTATGGGGTATTTTGTGTAGATTTATTGAATAAAATTTGAAAAACAATGAATTTGATCCATTTTTGAAAAAGGCTGTAACCTAACAAAATGTGTAAAAAAAAAAAAAAGTGAAAGTGTCTGAATACTTTGGATGTATTAATGTAACATGTACAATATCGTGACGTTTGTGAACAGATCTGTCCATATGAGGAAGCTACACTACATGGAAATTCTCGTAATTTAAATAAATACTTATTGTAAAATGCCTGAATGAATATAGCCAGCATCTTGAAGGGAGGAATTTTTAACTCAGAATTTACCAAATAAGTTTTTATTTGAAAATCCATCCCCTTTATAAGACAGGCTAAATATTTAGCTTTTGGTACTGTGGTGAATTATCAGTTACATCGAAAGTCCACTCCACTCAACATCCACTCTGGAATTGCACCACTCACTGTGTAAAGATGACTAATCGAGTGCTAGCATAACAAATTACTTTGAAATCAAGAGCATTAAGAAGTCAAGATACTAAGTTAACTAAGAAGTATAATCCTACTGCCTTTGCTATTAACACTTGCTTCATATTTCCTCACATGTTGATTGGTTTGGTTTTTTAACATACACTAAGAACTGAATGATGAACAGATTGGTAGAAGAAAATATCTAATTGATAGAAAAAGCATGAACATGCAAGGTTATTGTAAATTAAGTTTTTATTGTACTTTAGTAAGTGCTTGCAGCCATCTGCTAGATCCAGGTAGGCCTATCTCACATTGGAAGCCATATTCATTACTACAGCAGTATGGAGATTCCCTTTTTAAAAACATAAGCAACCAAAAATGCCATGATTGGTTCAAATAAAAAATACTTTTGCTTTTTTGGTGCTTTAATTTAGTGACTTTGATAAACAGTGTTGGACGTAAATAATCTAGATTACATAATCTGATTCATAAATTTGATCACTCACAAAGGCCTGGTGCAAAAGTAAAAAAGCAAGTTATATTTTCAGTTTACAAATTATATTTTAGAAATACTTTATGTAATACCTTTAATAATTATCTTAGTGATTGTGCATTTTTGACCATTAACGCATCAAATATACTAAATTTGTGAAAATACATTTTTAAAGCTTTTGCATAATCTTTTGCAATGGAATCTTTGTCTCCCAGTTACAGGATGTTGAAGAGCAATTAGTGAGCCATTAATCCAAAATTAATCATATTAGATCAATTTTAAGTTATCCGATGGATTTCCAACACTTTCGACAAATAGGGCTACTGTAAATCAGTTACACACCCAATTAAAATCATTAAAATCATTGTTGGAAGCCTCCATACTCTTTAGGAAATAAACATAATGAGCCAAACACAATTTATAAAAAAGCCACTGTGAAAAAACACATAAATTGATAAGTAATGTCGTGTCAATCAAAACATGAAATCACATCAGGCAGATTTAACATGCATGGAGATGTCTTCTTGACACTGATCAAAACATTAACAAGTGTATGAATATTTTTCTAAATAAATAACAGTAATCGCAAACCAAGGAATAATTGATTAATAGATTTTGTTCATTGAGGTGTTGAAGAATATGTTTTTGTGTTTGTGCAGTTAACGATAAAGTCCATAGCCTCCACATCTCATGTACAGTAAACTAATCTTTATGCAGAATGGTAAGGAGTGAATCATGGGGAGTTCATAGCTGTGTGGTCTTTCCAAGGCAGCATGTACAGTAGCCCTCAGCACTTTCCTCTCCCTGAGGAGGCAGAACTGCAAACTGTCGAGTTCTTCAGTTCAATTTTCATTGACTGGCTTTCAGATCGTGACTCTAAGCTTGTCACAGTGGAGACCCCTACAACAGTTTTCCCTGTTTTCATACCTTTTGACACAGGGATTCGAGTGGCTGCTGCCCGAGCTGGCTGCACATCCGACTGGGGCTGAAAAGAGAGCACAAAACATAAGAGAAAAATACTAAAATGCATTTGTAAACGTGGTGTTTAGATAGTAAATTGCTTAGCCTTTGCCTGTGAAAGAAAATATATCACAATTTCTATGAATGTTATCAAAAATTAATTAGTGCAATTACATTATCATTATTTTACAACTATCGAATATCTACATGACAATTAAGGACTACATACACAAACTCACAAGGAATGACTAGAATTGGCCAGCTTGGATATTATTTAGACATGTTGTAGAGGCAAATTATTCACTTCAATAATGATAATATATGTGTATTTCTAATAAACTTGTAAGTAAATTGTTGTCAACCATCCAAATTGGTCATCACTGGTCTAATGTTTAGTTGAAAAGGGGGACTGTCAGTCAGTGCCAACTGAAACAAGTGTAGCCACACAAGGCCATCAGAAACCCTTCCTTGCAGTGGAATATGCATGTCAATTCATTCCATTGTTAGTATGGTTTTTCTTAATTATTCATTCTATGTACCTGGAGAGAGAGCTATCTAGGGAGCAGACACCCCCTGATATCATTTTGAAACATTTCAGAAGCAACTGTAATGTAGAAAATTGAAAATCATTCAGATATAATCGTATGGGAAAACCAATTCTATACAGAGATATCCAGACAAGGCAAGACACGGGTAGGCACCAAGATAGAGAACATGTTTTAAAAAAAAAATCAAAAGACACTCACCACTGACTGCGTTGGCCTGGAGGGTACCGCGGTCATGGGGTTGATTGTTATGCTGCTCGTAACTTTGCTAGGGGTTATCTTCCCCACTGAGGTGATGGACTGACGAGGGGAACGCAGCACTGTGCCTGTGGAGGTTTCTTTGCTCTCTGAACTTACACTCATGGGTCTTACTATCACCTTGGGACTGCCAGTGCCATCAGCAGGTTTTTTAAACTGTGGGCCCAGTTGGATGTGAATCTTGTTGTCCTCTGTGGTGATTATATTAGCATTAGAATTGTATTTCCTGGTGGGTGCGGCCACCATCAGCTTCTCTGGGGTCACCTTGAAAACCGCACGGCCCATTGTCATTTCTTGGGGATCTGGTGCGGATGCCTCAGCCACAGGGGAGGTGCTCACCGTGATGGATACCGGAGACCAAGATTTATCTGATTCTGAACTCTTCACGTCTGGAGATTTAGCTCTAGAGATAGTGGTGATGGTGACGGGAGATTTAGCCCGCTCAGGCCCTCCTTGGGTGGTTTTGGAAGTCACCGTGGTGGGCTTGGGGACTATTGTAATTCGAGGCTTCAGCAGGCCTAGTGTGGGGATGATGGTCGAACTGGAGAAGAAGTCCTCCGCTCTTGGGCTGGTGATCTCCAAAGTGGCTGTGCTGTTGAGATGATCTGGGGTCACACGGATACGCAGTGGCTGGCCAGCTTTTTGGGACATGGTTAGCTCCGCTGGAAGTTGGCAAGTCTCCCCGTTGAACCGGGAAAACATCTTCTCTGCTGTGGTCTCAGTGACGGTGAACGCCTCCTTCTTTTTCATCCAAGGTATCCAGGATTTCTTTGCCCCCAGCTGGTTGGTTGCGGCGGGAGGGTAGCGTTCCAGCACTGTTGGCTTTTTAAGGCTCCTCTGCCTCAGGTTGCTCATAATGTGATTCTCCTCCTGGACAGACTTCCGTATAAACACAGCAGGAGTTTCCTCCTCCGCTGGCTCACTGGCTACAATGTCTGTCTGCACTGCAGCGGAGGTGACAGGGACGTCAATGATCCTCCTGCCGTTCATACTGGGCCTCAGAGCACGGCTGTAGCGCTTGGTGACCTCAAGCTCCGTGGTAAGGTCAGCCACTTCTTGGCTCATACTCTTCTTTTTATTCTCTTCCTCGATAAATCTCTGCAGGAGCATAGAATAATCAACCTGCAGCTGGGAGAACTGGTCCTCTTTGTTCATGAGTTCATGGATTTTCTCCTTCAGGGCCTCGACGTCTGCCTGCAAGTCTCTCGTTTTAGCCTCCTCCGCCTTGCAACGTGTTCTCAGCTCAGCCTCCAGGGTCACTGCCTCACCCTTTTCGATGGCTTTGTTCCGGGCAATCTGACCCTTCATTTCCTCCAGCAACTGGCAGAGGGAATTTGCTTTGTCCTGTTCTGTTCTGAATTTCTTTTCCAGCAAATCATACTCGTCCTCTGTTTTCATTAAATCTCCCTCCACCACCTCAAGCTGTTTGAGGCGGTTTTTGAGACGCTCGACTTCCAGGTTTAACTCCTTCACTTTGTTGTCCTCACAGATGTCCCTGTTTCTCCTGTCCGTAAAGGATTCCCTCTCTGCATCTTCTAGTAGTCCATCTATTCTTTTTGTCAACATACTGACCTTGGAGTTTAGTTCCAGGCATTTTCCCTCTTCACTTGCTAGTTTCGTTATCAGTTCATCTTTCTCCACAGTGAGAGTTGTCACTTTATTTTCCATCTCTGATTTAAGTCTCAGTAGTTTTTTACTCTCCTCTATCAGCTTCTCTGTGACATCCATAACCTTACTCTGCTCGTTTTTAAACATCTCATTCATATCGCTGCTTTTTTGTTCCTCCAGTTTAATTCTCTCCGCCATGTTCTTTCTTTCATCCACTAATATCACCGTAAATGATTTCAGCTTCATAAAATCCTCTTTCAGGCTCAAATCTGCCTTTTCAAGTTTGGCCTCGCAACACTCCAGTTCTTTCACACGCGTCTTCACCGTGTCCAGCTCAGCAGCCAGATCTTTTGCCAGGCATTTCTCCTTTTCTAGATTGATAAGGAGCTGCGAACACTCTGTTTTGTTTTTGTTGAATGTGCCTTCCAGTTTTTCCAGTTCAACCATTCTCTTCTGGAGTTTCTCCACCTCCAGCCTGAGCTCCTTGCTGCAGTTCTCCTCCTCCTGCAGCTTTTTCCTCAGCTCTTTGCTCTGGATCTCCATTTTTGTTATCTCCTCATCCTTGCCCTCCATCTCCAGGACCCTCTTACGCAGGTTCTCTAGTTCGGCCATTAGGGTTGAGTTTCCGCATTCTCCTTTGCTGATCTTGTCCCGCAGCTCCTGGAGGTCTTCCTCTGACTTCTGCAGCGCTCTGTTGCTCTCTTCTAGTTCTTCAATTCTCGTTGCCAGCCCAGCCAGCTTAAGACGGAGCTGGCGGCTCTGTGACTCTTGGTTAACTAGCTTGGCAGTCATCTCCTCATGCTCTTGAGCAAACTTGACTGCCTTTTGCTCCAGCTCCACCTCTAGTTTAAGGACCTTTTGTCGATCCTCGTTGGCGGTGCCGCTGACTGAAGACAGCCTCTGTTCCCTCTCCTGTAACGTCTTCGTAAGGTCCTGGACCTTCTGGCTCTGCTGGTCAATCTGTTCGATGTGCAGCTGCCGCTCGTCCACCAGCATCAGGGCAAAGGATTTGAGTTTGACCAGCTCCTCTCTGACCTTCTCGAGTCTCCTGCTGTGGTCCTTGTCTTTACGAGCCTGGTACGCCTTCTCCTGCTCCAACAGCCTTTTTAATCTAATAGAGAAAAACAAAGTGTTTTCACATCAAATCATATATCTGGGTAATACTGCACATGCGTAAAATAGAATTAGCAATAACGTTTGGTAAAAAATGATCGAAGATCCATACCAACCTAATCTGCTCCAGTGTATGTAAAATTAGCAGTTCTATTGCTGATTAAAATTCACGTCGTTCACATATTGGAGAGACAGTGTACCAGCCATCTATAAAGACATGCAAGTGTGTATGGTGGTTGAGTGTCCCCACAGAGTGCACATCTCTAGGGTTTCTAGAGAAGCCTGACCAGACTCATAATGAGTGCATTACCCCCTGAGCCTGTAGGCAGTGAGAGCCTGGATGAGAGACAGGCAAGCAGAATAAATGCCATGGCATGATAAGGGGCAAAGGAGAGAGGCAGATTAGAGCCCGAAGCCTCATGTGATCCACACCACCAGAAACACGCTGCAGTTCAAGAAAAAAACAAAACACTGCCAAGCCTCCACCAGTCTGATAATTAACCCTTCGTGAGTTGATGCTGAGTAGATGTTTAACTAATCTCTGCGGGAGTCCGTCTGTGCCTTTCTTTTGGTTTACTGCTCAAAACAGGTTCTTTCCATATGGTGCACACACACACACACACACACACACACACACACACACACACACACACACACACACACACACACACACACACACACACACACACACACACACAGTCACTTCTGAAACCCTAATGCATAATCAGGACTCGCCTCTCAGTATTTTGCTTAAGCCAGTTACTTTGCATTTCAAATAAATACTCCCAGGGCAGTACACAATGATATAAGACACCTGCCTACAAAAATGCATGTGATAACAGCCACATTGTTGTGTTGTTAACTTCCCATAGATTTCCTGAAATTCTCCTAAACTTACCAATGAGTTGGGATGCAGGGTAGGTAGGTCCTTGCCTGGTGTGTTTTGAATTGTATTGTTCCAAAACTCCAGAGACTCACAAGATCCTAGAGGGACCCACTTCGTAGGGAATTAACCATCCCATTCCAGACAGGTCATCAATAGACAATGAAAGGTGAATGTTGTATATACCACCACTGCTCCACTAGCTGGTGATGTCATCCCCTCCCATATATGGCATAGAATGGCGCTGCCCTTGTTTGGACACTGAGAAGGAGAGGAGGGGTTCAAACCAGAGGGACGGCTTTTCACACTATCTTTCCTCACTTTCTCATTCTTACTTTCTCCCATGGGAGAGAGATTGCATTGGAAAGATATTTGGCAGGTTTACAACAACTTGTCCAAAGATGCTACATGATGTTTATGGCATTTTATCACTTTCAAAACTATTGTTTAGAACTGACCCAATTGTCCCTTGTCCGTCTTGCGACGAGCCGTGTTTCCATAGAAACAAGGCAACAATAGGTAGAGTTTTGTTATTGAGAGGACAATGCCTGACCAGCAAAACACTCTTGTTATAAAATCTAATATCACTTACTAAAAGGGACTTAAATTACGAAAGTGTGGTTTCATGCTTAACTACACTGCACTCATGCTTTCAGACATAGTTTGCATGATGAATATGCTGCTGCAAAAAGAAAAATCTAATTGGAGTGTTCCCTGAAACTGGACTATTGCACTACAAATGGTTTTATTAAGCCAAACTCCCTCACCAACCCCTCTTCTGGGTAACACGTTTTGCACGTTTTTGTTGAACAATATTCATGTAAATAACACATAGACAGTGTAATTGGTCATATGAAATAAAAACCCTGCGTCACAATGTCCAGGGTGCCTGGCAGTTTATCAAGCTCAAACAACTCCAAATGTCTGGGGTAAACTAACATGACTCACTACAACTACAAGTATTAGCTATTGACACAGAAAATAATCTATATAAGACTATCTTACATTGTTGTATAATTATGCTGGGATTTACAGTGAATCCTACAGGCGAGATTGAGCATTGAGGCTCAAATACTTTGTTGTGCTGGAAGATGCAGTATTCACAATACTCAATGGTATTACAATCTCTATAGTATGATTTAGTGTGACAGTCAGGTAGCATTATTACCAGGGTATCTGAATGTTGCTCATTTAGAACATGAGCCACATGTGTCACTGTGGTCATAGCTATACATAGCTACACTGATGACAGAAGCCAATCAGTGATGGTAAACAAGTTTCAAAGCGCAAAGGTCTGGAGTGAAGCTGAAACTGCTAGGACCACAGTTAGGAGATACCTACAGTACTGTATGTCACGCCAAATGACGTGAGCCATGAGGATTACTCTCAATGACCTTGTAACAGAAAATAAGTATTGTGTGCAAAGTTATCTTGCTGTCTTGTTTTCGGAGAGATTATGGAGAGGATATTTTCCCCATTTTGTTTACAGTTACAAACATCTGAGTTGTGCTACATATTTCGCTAGACTGGGCAAAAGTCTTTAAAGTAGTAAATGAGGTCAAGAAATCAAATCTATCCTCAGATTGCTTCTGTAAGGATGGGCATCTTTCCGCAGGTGTCCAGGGCTGTCCTTTCTATGACATCAGTTGCAGCAAATCTCAGGGATGACTCCAGGCATAAGGAATGTGTTATCACACGGCGATGAGAGCCAAACGGGGGAGGGGGTTGTAGGGAGGGTGGGATGATCAGTCAGGTTTTTGGAAAGCTCAATGTCAAAGGAACCATACAGCAATTTTTGAAAAGCAAAAAATATGTTTGAATAGAAATATAGTATTTGTTTGCAAATAAATATGTATGCAGTTTTTCTTACAGTTGACTAATCTTTTGTACCGGAATAGGGGTGGGAAAAGAATATGCTGACCAATAACGTAGACATTTATTTCAGATGTACAGCTTGTGAATCACTAAATTGTGCAATGAAATGTACAAATCATCAGAGGAACCGCTTAGGCACAACTGAGATTTCAAGGGTATTCCTCAATATTTAAATGACTTCCAGCAAGAAAACTTGACTCCTTTGGACCAAACTATGAAAAGGATCCATTTAAGAATGATTTCACTGTCCTGTCTGACTCGTACATCTCAGTATTTAGTGTTTTATGGTGTATTGGAAGCAGCTGTGTCTGAGCCTTTCCCTTGCATTTATT
This sequence comes from Galaxias olidus, assembly GCA_026901105.3. Classification (NCBI taxonomy): domain Eukaryota; kingdom Metazoa; phylum Chordata; class Actinopteri; order Galaxiiformes; family Galaxiidae; genus Galaxias; species Galaxias olidus. Next base: position 23,593 of record JAPMUY010011170.1, on the reverse strand, counting down.
GTACAGTTGACATCTTCCTCATTTCCACACCAAGCAAAAGGTGTTAGATATCCACCTACTTACCAAGAGTATTACATGGATGTCTTAACATTTGAATAAATATTGAATGAATAAGTATAGATTGAATATTCCGGTTAAAGCCTGTTCAGCAATTAATGTCAAATACCTGCCTGCCTATGATTCAGATTAGGATTGTGAGTAAACTGTTATGTGTGATATGAGTCATCTCCTATAAATAACAAATAGGCCCTTAGACTTAGACAACACTTTGTTGTGCATTGCTCTGTGTGGACCGTGTCTATGTTGATCGTCATGCATGGCATTTTAGATGTGGATCAAGCATTCTTTGCCTAACCAATTCGACTGATTAAAGTTATCTCAACTCTCGGTCTTATCTGATGGGCTCATGTTGTGTTTTGTCGATGATGTCACTGGCTCTGTGCTGACATGCTGTCCTGTCTTTTGCAGAGCAGGCATGATGCGCTGGAGGTCATCAAGATTGACATCTGGATTTTGGCTCTCTCGTGAGACTCCTAAATTCCACCTGGAATCATCATGCTGGTATTTCACATGCACATTTCAAGCCATTTAATGTTTTTTTATTACTGTTGATTCATAGGGAATTTGTAGATAGTGACAGATATTTTATGGAGTTCGAGTTTAATGTTGATAGCATAACTTAGTAATGTATGTTACAATGCCATTACACAATAAACTAAACTTTGGGATATAGGCCTATTTGCTGCAGCAACACTCTATTGTGCTCTATGGTTGTATCATTAGGATTCATTGTGAGGACAGTCACAGTTTATGCAACTACTAATTCATTTCATTGGCTTATACTTTATGTTCATCTATTGAGGATTTATTCTTTAGATTCTCATAAACAGAGCCTCACAGCCATTCATTGGGGCCGCTTTGGGGCCTCTGTTTCAAGCCTTTCAAGGGCCCACTTGACCAGGGTGTCCTACACACTGCATCACTGCTCTTTGAAGCTCGCTCATATTCTGTGTGCTCATGTGCTGCTTTGTCCCGAGGTCTTTGTGTGACACTGCTGAGCGAGAGCGTCTTCGTGGCCCCAGAGGAAACCACCCACAAAGTTAGAACACTGTTCTATCTCTATGAAACCACCGTTGCATGACCTCATAGCCACACTGTGCGATAATAAAGCCAGCCCCTTTTTCTGACATCATGAATTACCATTTTCTTCTACATGGCTCTTCCCGTGTTCCTCCATGCTCCTCATATGCTCCTCCTACATAACCTAATTAGTTGTAAACATTTACAGAAAGTCACATAAATGTATGTGCACACAGCACACACATACACACATGCACAGACAGAGAGGAAAGTAAACCTCCTTCACCTCTCCCTCTCCTGTTCCAGCAGGTTGGTGAAGTCATCGCTTTTGTTCATAAAGTCTGCATGTTTGTTTTTCTCTCTGTCCAGCTCGTTAACCGTTCGCCGGTGGCACTTCTCCGCCATCAACAACTGCTCCAGCATGCGCCGATATGTTTCCCGCTGCTTGTCCTCCAGCCTATCCAACTGATTGGAAACATTTAATGGGTTTAGGAACCACACAGATGCTAGTTGCATTGCTCCTTCACAGACATACCACATACCACACTGGTTACAGTTCCCAAATAACCATTAGTTGAATTATGACGTAAACATTCATTAGTTGATACAAGTTTAAAGTTACAGCTAAGATTGCATTGACACCGACCTCTGCCATGGGCTTTTCATACACGTCGTCTGTTAAAGTGGTGCTGTTGGTGAGTAAAGCGTCTCTCTGCAGGGCCTGGAGGGGCTTCATGGACACAGCTGAGGCATAGTGGGCCTCCAACAACTCGGGCCTGGTACGTTCTGACTTCAACATATGAATGATGTCTTCTCTTGCCTGTGAACAACAATGATCAGAGCAAATTATCTTTCAAATGTTTCTGTTTTTGTGTTGTTCTTGTTTCAAGGTCACTTGTGAAATCACTTGATTAGTTGATTAGTGGAAGTCTGAGTTTGACTGACTATGAGCTGCAACAGCCGCAACAACTTCTCCTTGCATGGGAACCTTGTCTTTACAAAATGTTACAATTCTACATCAGCAGAGGGTGCTGTTTCCTTTAACTGGTTCCTTGAATAAAACCTTTCACATTGCAATTCCTTTAAACCACATTCCTGCATATAGATGGGGGACATTATAAGAAATGTCTTCATTGCCAATGTCAAAAAAGGCTATTAGAGTTGACTCATCATTGTGTCCTCTCTTGGTCTCTCTGAAGCTATTATCATCATAGTGTCCAGTCATGAAGTTAATATGGACTGACCCATTCTTTGTTTTGGTATTTAGACCCTGTGAAGCAGAGGCAATTTAGCTACAGCTTTATAGCAAGTGGCTCACCTATTGTAACACTAATGGAAAATCCAAAACACCAATACAAATGTATTTGTAAAATACAAACGGATATAAAGGGCGGATGCCTCTGGACTGATAATAACCCTCCCTGGAGAGTTTATAAATGGACCTCCATTAGAGAATCATTTTATCAGGCTTAGAACTAGAGGGCTCTGTTTCCTGAGTCCTGAGTCAACCCCTCCACCAGCTCAGGCGGCAGTGCAACATGGGATGTATGGGGGCCACCAGTGATAATGACTGGCAATGATGACTCAACGTGACTCTGGTCACAGAAACATGTCAACCTTGACACTGAGATGGCAGAGCATGGCTTGCCAAAGATAAATAAAAGCCCTGACAACAACCTTAGCGTATGGGAAAATACCCACCTGCACCTCTCCCTCCATCACTCCCAACAGATGGAGAAGGTCCTCCTTGGAGAGATCAATCAGTCCCGATTTTTTACTGGCTGGCAAGGCTCTCCGAGGCCTCTCTCCTGTCCCTGACACACCGATGCTTTCCCCTTTCTCTTCTCGATGGACCTTCATTTTCCTCTTCATCGCCTCAGATGTACTCGCTCCCTCTTTCTGCTGCTGGATGAAGGCCTTGGGGGGCAGGGGAGCTTTAATCTGTCTGTCCTCTGGACCTTCCATGGCGTTGCTCCTGGACCTCATTTTCACCTGTGTAGGGAAGAAGACACTGTGTTCACAGTGGAAAACAAATTAATTTGAACTTGAATTCTATCAAACACTAGGTCTAGAATTGCATTGTTTTCAAGGATGATTATGTTTTGAATCTTTGGTCCGAGAAAGAGGCTATTTATAATCTGGCCACACAGAGGCGATATCAATGTCATCCCTACTCCTTGTAAAACAAGATCATGTTTTGTTTACAAAGTCAAGAGTCACATACGCAAGTTATTAGCATGGCAGCGAGACCAAGTCATTGCAGTATGGTACGACAAGAGGCAGACCAAAGTTAAAATGATACTACTGCATAATAAGTACATAGCTCATTGTTTTTCAGGCCACAGATTAGTTAGTTGAATCATAAGGACCAAATGTTTTCCAAGAGAGAACAATTGATTTTTTCGTTATGTCAGACATATACAAGAATGATCAGATTTTTTTTAATCAATACCAGAAAGATGTTATGCAGTGTGTCCCATCTGGTCTTCCTTAATCTCTGGCCTCTCACCAACATTACAGTGAACTATTACTGTGATCTCATTCTGACCTTTTCCTGTGTGACAATTTTTTTCCTCTTGATTGTGATATGGTGTGGGACCCAGGAATGAGAGTAAAATGTTCTAGGAGGTCAGCACTTTTTATTGTAAATGTAAAAATTATGTGAAACAATGATATTCTACAGAGCTACCCATGTTTGGTCCTGTCCATCTAAAAATAAAGGTTGCTAGAAACACAAACATCCCATCACTATATACATCGATTGTAAAAAAAATATAAAGATATTGGAGGATATGAGAGTTTAAGAGTGTTCATGTTTTCATTGAAACATAAATATTGTACTGTATTAAATATTGTAACAAATTGTATTATTTGCTTATTTAAAATGTGTTGTTTTTGTTTGTTTGGTTTGTTTGGTTGTTGTAATTTAGTATATATATCCTGTTTCCAGAGGCCACTCTCGGAAATGGGACACAGTCTCTGTCGGTTACCCCTGTATAAATAAATAAAATAATAATAAATGCAATATAATGCCAGCCTGTTGACTAGGCACAACAGTGGGGCGATCTATAACATTGAGACCACAAGGGTCCTCAGGCAAAGAACATGAGGCCGGTGGATCGGAACGGGGCCAAAGTTCCCCAAGGTTGTTACTCTGGTGAAAGCAGCATGTGACTCAGCCAGAGAGAATCCTGGCAGACAAATGGTAGCAGCCACTTTAACACTGGGTGTTATTAATAGTTGTTTCAAGCCAAGCACTCCCACGGGTAAAACCATAGAGCTGTCTTAATTTTAACTGTCACTGTGATTCAAACCAAAATGAGGAGCGGCCCGTATTATGCTAAAGTCAAAACAAGCTTACAGAGTATCAGCAGGGAGTAAATAACCCACTAGAGTTTAGATGTTCTGTAGTAAATAGTCATGTTTATTCTGTCATTCTACTGAGAGCTTCTGCATTTTGAAGTCACCAAATATTCTCCTCTGTCTCAACCTTACCCTGCAATGACAAGTGATGTTAGAACGTTATAAAATACATATAGCTTCTATATTTTACAAGTAGTAGGTCGCATTTGTGGAAGTGTGCCAGTCAAATAAAAGGGTGTCTAAACTAGAGAAATAACTCAGTCTCAACATAACAGAATGGTGTCATAGCATACAAAACAGATTTTGCGATGTGAGGATTTCTCTGAGACAAGACAGTAACCATGGTTTCCAGGACAATTTTCCTATTGTCCGATTTCAAACATTGACCTTAGACGTGTTTGATAATGTTAAAGAAAAGCTAAAGCCCTCAGGATAGATTCAGATCAATGTTTACAGGTCACGGATATTTAGTGGGATGTGATTTTGTTATACCAGTGTCCCTGATATACACTTGAACCTTCTAAAAAACGTAGGGCTGTTTAGTGGCTGCTTCACTCATTCCATGCCAATGGAGGCTTGACCCTACCACTATTTCTGAGCCGGCCTTTTGGGAGCATGTGCAGCTGTTTGTTGATAAAAACAAATGTGCAGGGTATTTTTAGGATCCCCTTAGTTGTGCGGTGGGACCAGTAAAGAAACGTGAGGGGATCACTTGATAAGCCATCAGCATTCGAATAGATGGAATGCTTCTATTGAACTTCACAGCTGTAAGTTTTAGGTTCTGGACACCACCTGTTGAAAAAAAAATAACACAACTGTTGCTTGTCATGGAGTAAGTGGAGGATATTGATAGCAATTGGCCTCCATTGCACTGGTATTCCTACTAATGCTTCACATTGCTGATGATTAAAGGAACAAAATGTGGTATGTGTTGGGCAACCTGTGATTACTCTTCTAATCGTTAAACTGTGTCTATTAGTCTGACGTTCTGCATCATACACATGCTGTTTTCTCCCATTGCACATCCACCGATCACATATAGCCTAGTACTTTGGTGAGAGGGAGGGGAAGAAACTGTTTTACTAATTAGCATGTCCACATTCAAGCAGCAGAGATGTAGAAACTATAAGGAGTGCACTAGAACGAAGAACTCAGGTGCAGAGACGTAGATGTCTTCAGGTGAGTGGTTAACAAAAGAAAGTTCTTAAACAGATTCAAACAGGAAAATGTTATCGTTACTTCAATTTGTCACACTCTGACACAACATAGATTCAATAATGGACCTAAGAAAATCCAAACAGCCATAATTAAATAGGAAACAAAGCCAACAGGGGAAAACAATAAGGGTTATTAGTGGTGCTTCGGATGTCTGATCGGCTGAGCCCTGGCAGCAGGTGTAGACAACCCTTTACGCCCGCGACTAAAACACCTATTTGTTTGTTTGTTTCATGCTCTCTGGAGATTTTTCACGACAGCTGGCGACGTAGCGTCACTGAAAACTAATGATTAAAAGTTCAAATATATTTAAAATGAGCTGAAATTATTCATTTAAGCACGTGGGAAAAAAAATTTTTTTTTATAATATTGTGCTGTACATTACTTTAACTTCACAAGACACGCCTACAAACTGATTTGAAGAACTCAACCATATTAAAAAATGGTACTGACAGATGGGGGCTCCTTACAGCTGTCCAAATTCCCCAGCTCAATTTTGTTGCTATTTAGACTGTCTTTCAAAAAGAAAGTGATAAAGTCATGGCAATTTTGATCTGGATAGGTAGGAGAATAGGTCATGTCACAATAAGTGCGGATAAAGCAAAATTAACCTTACACATTCCATATTCCTTGAAGATGATTTATGTAAACAACATTGCGAAATATTTTAAGGTTTAAAACCAATTATAAATGGGGTGTACACTTGAGTGGCCTTGACTTCACATTAGAGAGAGCAGGGTGCAGCAGTCAAATTTGCAACAGCTTTACGCTCCATTAATCCATTCTTGTATATGAGACAATCCAGTATGGGAATTAGTATTTTGCCATATACTGCAATGTATTGCTGTCACCAGGTCAGAGGTATTAGTACCTAAGCAAAAGGGGATTTTGACATGCGACATAACCCCAGAGTGAGAGTAAGATAAACTGTATGGTTACAGTCATTAAAGATGACTCCAGCTGCCTCTGGCAGTAAACAAAATGGCTAAGGGAATCATGAAACAACAACCCCAGCATTTCACTTACACCAAGAAAGTTGTATCAAGAACCTATGATTCCCAGTGAGAGATATTACATTCCAATCATATTCCCCCCATGTCTGTCACCAATGATCTACAGTATATTACATGATGTCCTGTCCCCATGCAAACGGTATACTTCTAAGAGGTAGAGTTCACAACAGGCCTTTTGAATGGCCTTTTTGTCAGGGATATGCATTTTATGGGAAAGCCCTATGGCAGCCCTTCCTGAAATGTGTTAACATGAAGCCACCCTGGCCACAGAGAACTCTGAGACCTCTTCTGTGTTGGAGGTCCAGAGAGTTGTAAGACAAGAGTATATTTTTTCGATACAGTAACCTATTTTTATTTGATCATCCATGCATTTTGCCAAGTGACCTACTCATCATTTTCTGCCACCTTACAAGGGGATGCTAACGGCTAACGGATGAGTGAGCCGCAGGGCTACCCAGAGGCTAGAATAAAAATAGAACCCATAAACGTGGCAGTCCACATAAAATATACTCTGCATGACACCAGGTCAGAGGTATTCGTACCTTAGCTAAAGGGGATTTTGACATGCAACATAACCCCAGAGTGAGAGTAAGATAAACTGTATGGTTACAGTCATTAAAGATGCACAGGTCTTAATGGTTAATAGTTCATCAACCCCTGGAAATGGCATGCCCATTCAGTTATCAGAAGCAAGTGGACCGCGATATACAAAGTTCTTACCCTCACGTTTCACTGTGCTAAGACCTACAGTGTGAATCCAGAAAGCCTGACATCACTGTCCAGATGTACTTATCAAGCTCACATGCCTTTCACTGGAATGAGGATGAAGTCACTTCACTCATAAAGGAGCAGACACCGGAGAAAGAGAGAGTAAGAGAAAGAGGGAGAACGATACTGTATGTGTGTGAAGGGGATAGATTGCTGCTGAGTCGGTTATTCAGCCTTTTATGGTCTATTTCCTCCAAAAGCTTGAGTAATTTGATTTCTTTGGAAGTTAGTTTCCCGGTAAACACATTCTGTCAGATTCAATAAAAGAGCGTGGTTCTCACAGAAAAAAACTGTAAAAGAGATACTTCAGTGAGGATAGAACATATTCCAGTGTTTTGGGTTATGTTGTTCAAATTTGTTTGTTGTACATCATATGTCCACAGATTTAAAATACCTATATAGGTTCCATATGGGTACTTCTATATGTTGCACAAAATAAACACATTGATCATCTTTGGTGAACGCGAAATGCAACAGACTGCCTTAATTCCCTCAAGGATGTGTGTCATCATCATCCCCCAAAAAAAGTCCACTTTAGTCATGAGCTACAGTGTCAATAAGTCCTTGTTATCTGGGTGTTCTTTTCATGCTGTCATTGGGTGAGGAATAGCACCCAAACAAAAGCAATCCATCAGGGTCCCTGCTGTGCTGTCATGGGAACAGTGGTGGTGTTATGAAACCAAACATAAGGACAGCCACTGCTCTTTTCCCTTCACTCACACAGATTACTGAGCTGTATTAGCAAGGTGATCTCATGGTTCACTGTCTTATCACTAACTGCTGATGTCACAGACTCAAACTGGAAGGGGTGATTTATAAGGTGAACACTACCAGACAGCTCAGAAGATCAGAGGGGGATGCAGTATACCATTTTTTGTTACAGGCAGGAAGAGAGGCATTTCCAGGCAGTGCATTATAAGATAGTATTTCAATAACCTCCTGGGCTCAATATGGGTGTGCTTTAAGCTATGGACAGTAAAATAATACAGTAACAGTAACCACATGGTAACACACATATTGGGTAAAAGTAGTGTCCAATTCCTCTTAATAAGAAATTGCTATACCCTGAATCTTTTAGTCAACACCATGATAACTGTATTATTAACAGGATACACTAAATATCATCACAATGGAAAACCTTTTTTTTTCATCTGATTGAAAATAACTCTCAATGAATACAGTGGAAATAGTTATAAATGGAACCTCGAGTCCCTAGAGAGATGTGGGTAGGCCACCACAGGAAAGCTATCAGGATAACACTGATGAGCTAGGGTGGGCAATTTATGTTTACCTGTGTTCCCTCAACCATGAGGGTCTCACTTACCGGTCTTTTTTTTTACTGTAAATTATCCCATTCCTGGCAGTTTAATGGAAGAAATGGTCTAAGGACTTATAATTACAAAAATTTCTCCTGCTGCCAAAAAACATTTGTTTGCCTACTGTAGTGCTGCATCATTACCGTTTACTCCATGGTACATTATGTAACCATGCATTGGCTCGTCTGTGAAAGAGAGAGAGTGCCACCATATAAAATGTATAGTCCATGCATATCTCATAATGTACCAGTTTCTGAAATCCATCTTTATTGGAAAAGGAGTGTAACAATGAATCCTAAATCATGGTTTCACAAAGTGCTCTCTGTAGGCCAATTTGAGAGTCAGTGTATGTTCCCACAGATTAGTCAGTGACTGTAGCTCTTATCAAATGTTTCTGTAGTGTACCACATCATAAAGCATAGTAAAGTAAGGCTATGTTTTATATTTCTCAATACAGATGAATAAGCAAACAGTGTTCGTATCAGTCCTTAAAGAACACAACTAATAAGTTTTAAGTTTATCTTACCTGAGCACAGTGACTCCAAAGTAATTTGCACTTTATTGCTGTCCGTCAGAATCTCAAGTCAGAACAGTAGCCTATCTTTGTACAGTAGCCTACTTCAGTTATCTTGAATGTGAATGTGAATAAATCCCATCACCACAGTGGTAGATTTGCTTAAATAAATGTGTCTCCCTTTCTAGGACTGTTTTCTATTAAAGCGCTTGTAGTCTTATCTCTCCTACAAAGAAAGAAAGCAAAACTGACTGATGAACTGAAAAACTGTCTGAAGATAAATAACATGGTCTTTGCTCTCCCGAAGTATGGACCAACAGAGTACTCTACACACTGAGAAGATGAGTGAGACGCTGAGTAAGAGTGAGAGGAACTGAGTGAGAGCAAGAGAGAAAAAGGGTGGGGAAAGAAATTGAGGAAGAGAGAAAGAGAAAGCATTGGTGAGGATGGAAATGGTCAGTTGTGTCTGCCTCCAGTTCAGTTTGAAAACACAATCCTTCACCTGAAAACATCTGGACTTCAGACAAATACTTTGTGGAAAAATAAGTCAACGAGGTTCTTCTCAGAAGGACCTTCCTTCTCTTTTCTACTTTTGTTCCTGGGCAGGAGAGCACAGATTGCAGCAGAGGGTAGAGTAAGCTATATTTAACTTGGTTTCTCAGTCTCTCATGTCTGTTAGCAGCTGAGCCGTTTGAGCTAGGCTTCTACTAACTCCTCTGACAGCTGAACTTTCCACTCTAAAGCAGAGAAAGTCTAGCTTGACCACTCTTGTCAGAGACGATGTTAGCTGATCTCTTCATTGTAACAGGAACACATCTCAATTAATTTTCTAAAAATTTATTCAGTAGGTAGATACAGTTTGAAAGATATAGACTGACTGTGGGAGAGATTTATTTTGTTCCTTGGTACTGGGATAAAGGATTTGAAATAATTTAAAGGTAGTTGCACTTGCTTTACTAACCACTTCAACAGGTTTCCCCTTTGATGGAATTGATCACTTCAACGATACATGGACCAAGTAAACCTTTTTTTAAAACTGAAATTAGCTGTTCAGAGCCATAAATAACAACAGCATTTGCTCCCATTGAACCAAGTCAAAACAAAATTATACACAAGAAGCAGAGAACCTCTTTCTGTGAGACGTCTGTTGCAGCTGAACCGACTTACTGGTATACCGCTTTGGTTGATATTTTGTGTGATCTTGTTGCAATAATTTACAGTGACTTAGCAAAACAGGAGAAATCTGAATGCCGCCTCTGCCCTAAATACATTTCCACATTATCATAACTAAATATTGAACTTAACACAGCCAACATAAACATAAACATTAAAATATTATAGTTTAAAAATCTATTAATATTATAGATATTAACTCATACCAAAAAGTGTTTTTAGACTTCCCCAAAGTTGCTCACTGTACTCCCACTACTTCCAAAGTTTCTGTATTAAAAATCACAAATAAGGCAAGCATATGTATTGTAGTTTTTACATTTTAAAACCAATACAGTGTGATTGATAAGTATTTAACAAAATATTGGCACTGACACACACATTTTTTTATTGTAGAGCTGATGCCTTTTTGTTTTTCCAATGGTCAAATGTATTTCCAGGTTAGAGCAGGTGGTCTTTGACTTGCAATTTAATGTTTTACTTGTGGTTAATATGAGTCTCGAGATGGGATGAGTAGCTGACTATAGTCGTTTAATGAGCTGTTGGTCATTTTGGAGAGGTATGACCTTCTACTATTTTACTACACAATTCACCATGTCCACTGTCTACAATTAACAGCACTAATGCTATTCATAGAGGCATGAGTCATATTGTGTACAGTGTGAACAGATCAATTAGAGAAGTAGATTGTAGAAGTCAACAATCAGTCAACAATATATTTTTGGTAAGTGTTTCATACAGCTTGCAAAATCATGGTTCACATTTTATAATAAAGGAAAACAAAAACAACACTGGATAGACTGTACAAAATTTTATTTTTTTTGGCTGTCATACAAGACTGGTTCTAGACAGACCAGTAGGATTTTATTGCACGCATTCACAGGCTCAACGTGACCTTTAGTCAACTTCACATTTAGCAAGATACGGTAGAAACAGTAAAGCATATTGCATAGAGTAACATTGTTCTAATATTCATCAAACTTACATATTGGTATCTCATATTATGTTTTAAATATTCCTAATATAAATAGTTCTTCCTATTTATTTCACCTTTATTTACCCTGCAGTCACACAGAAACCAAGATCTTGTTTGCACGGGAGCCTGTAATTAGAAGGAAAAAAATAAAATCTAAAGGCTATTGCTATTTCAAACAACAGGAAGGGAACTTTAAAGATAACAGTAACAGTTTGGTTATTGTTAAGTTATTTGGTAAAGCGATGATTAATCTTTAAATTAGGATAGATTACATATCGCAGAGTACAGTATCCCTCTAGTGTTAGTGTTTTGATTGGTTGAAATGTATTATTCGCCTAATCGTTATTGCAACAGAAAGGTTAACATATGGTATGGAATAACGCTTCAGTTTCAGAAACAGTTGCAACATTTAGAGGGTAAAACAGGCTACAATTGAGGAATGTCGCCATCTAGCTTGAATGAATGTAATCTAACTGGTTGCAATAGAGGAAGCATTACCTCTAGTTCTAACCCCATTTGGTAGTTAATTTCGATTCTATTAGTTTAATATAAGCAAATTACTCTTGTGCGTGTACACACAGAGTTTTCATGAACAGACGTACGCAGACACGCAAAGTGCTGAAGACACAATCATATGCTTTGTCATTAAAATGTGGTATGATGTAAATTGTAACCAAGCGACAGTCAGTTTGAAGTTACATTGTAGCTTAGTCGACATACAAATGTTATTTTAATCTAAATTGCAATAATGTTTAATGTGCAAGCGAAAAAAGTTTAGACATATTTTGCGTTATGTTTGTGGAGCCGCGAGCTCCAGTCCAGCCATATCGCGAGTCAAGCCTTGCTTCTTTGACTGGTTAGCTGATGAGCAACACCATCATCTGTGAGAGAACATGGAATAAACATGTCCCACAATAGAAGCATTTTTCTTGAAGGTAAGGAATAATTCCTAATTTTGTAAACCAGTGTTTTTTTGTGAGGCCCTTATGATTGCACAGGAATAGTTTTTCAGTCTCACGCGTGCGACGTAATATTTTCGATAAAATATCCCCTGATTTGCTTAACGTTAGCTGCTAGTTAGCTAACGTGAGCTTTCTCTTTTGCAGTCGATTGCATATCTAGCTTATGTTCCAGTACTGGTATTTTTTATTTTCCTTGTCCTTAATAAGTGTTGACAATTCAAATGGCTTGTCAGGAGGCCTAACTTGCATCAAATGTTCGATTGTCCCAAGTAAAAATGAATAGAAAAAAATGGGACTGAAGTTGCTAACGTTAAAATGCGCTAGATATTTGGTTTGTAAGTGGGGTTGGTGGTAACCTCTTGCTAATGCTATCCATTGCGTTAGCTAGCAGTAGCTACTTCAGACGACTGAGAGGCAGGCCTTCTCCTGTCTCTTGGCTGTGGTTAGCTAACGTTAACTAGCGTAACGTGGCTAACTAACTAGCTAGCTAGCCACCTTACTGAGGCCACACTGACTGACGTTATATGGCAGTTATTATTATGAAAAGGCCAACATTATGGATATATGTAAAATCCCAGTTGCTTGTAACTTCGGCTTGCAAATAGACTTGCCAGTAAAAAGGCATTGTGTTAAGCAACGTTAAAGTTAGCTAGTCAACCACTCGTAATAAATAGAACGTTATGTATTATGGTCTTGTTGTTTACTCCTTGTTTATTGTGCTTTTAATCTATGGAAGTTAGGAATTAACGTTCTGTTCTAGAATATACGAGAAACCATTGCCATTGGACGGTTTTCTTTAGCCTGTAACGTGGGGATCAAACATGGTAGAGATTCCCCAACTCAAAAACAAAATATATATCAGCCCCAACAGTGCAACACAATGTTGTAAACAGTCTTGCTCGCCATTAACATTTAGACTAGTCAGAGTCATATATTTTATTGACTGACTTTGTCACATTCGTCACCATACAATGTCGAACAGCTGAGTTAGTGTCTTGATCAAATCAGTCCTTCCTTGGTAAGTGTGTCCTGAATGTATGTACATATGAAGAGATGCATTGGACATTTTGGTTTGTCATAAAATATCTGATCTCATTGTTGCGGATAAACATTGTTTCCTTTCTCTAGCTGACCTCATCTACAATTATTTAGAAGCCTAGTCATAGTACTCAGGGCTGTGTTGAACAGAGGAGACAAAGCGGCAGTTTCTGAATATTAGAAAGCCAGCTACAGATATGAACCACTGAGCAAGACTCAAAGCTTTTCTTGTAGCGACTTAGCAAACGTATCGTATGCGTGTGGGTCTTTTTCTAGGATTGGAATGGAAAGGAAAGCAAAAGATGGAATTAAATAAAGGGACTTTATTATACAGTGAGACTTATTATTGCAAAACCTAGGCTACTTTAATATGAGACACAAAAACAGGGACATTGATCCAGGAATGAAGTGCACTGTGGGCACTAGTTTAGGATAGTGATCAAAGCTTCATTACTCACAAATAATAAAATGCCTGCATAAGCCTGCCTGAATCATGTGTTCAATAATAGCTCATCTTTGTGATGCATCCCTGAAATAGTTTCCTGCATGAGGCTTTCATATTTGCCATAATGCCTACTGTCTAGTCTTTGGGCTATATATTTTTGTAACAAGAAGAAACTAATGTGCCATAATCTAGGCCTAGAACATATCAAAACAACATAATGTTGTTACAAATTCAATTGAATCAGCCTGCTAAAATAATTTACGTAAATAAAAATTTACGAAAAGACGTTTCACAAATGTATTACCCATACATTTTTGTCATGATTATGTTTGCAGACTTAAGATCAGTTTTATTTTCTGGCATCAAAATATCCTAGCCTTCAGAAAAGTCATTATTAATAGTAATTTGATGCAAGTGTCGCTTACTGTGACCAGTTTTAATCATTTTGAGGACGTTGTTGATCATTTCAGCTGATGGTTTTGTCTGGTCATACCGAACTGACATGAGTTTGGTTTATATGTTCCAAAGCTCTGGATAGATCAGAGTCCAGGAGAGATGGAGGGTACAAGCAAAACTGGAGCTTTTCTCTTTCTGGTGACAGTGAAGAGGAACGGAGACATGAGTAAGCACATCTCCGGACCTCATTTCAGCGCCCAGCAACGCTGCAGTGCATCAATTTCCACCACATCGTTTTACACAGAAAGACCCCAAATGCCATTTTGTAATGAATAGGCCATCCCCACCTGAGATCCTGACTACCAACCAATCATGCAGCAATACAGTCACAGCCATAGAAAAAAACTGGCTACATACCATAAAATTCAGCGTGCTCTAGACCTGTAATCACATAGGCTATTTTCATGTGAATTGGACCAGTGATGCTTTAAATAAGATACTGTTCCTGTTAAATCACACAGCGACACATTTCAAATTGAATTACCCTTTAAGTAATGTGTGCGTTTTGAAACAGAGACAATCAGTTTAGCGTTCCCCCCCACACCCTTTTTTTCCCTTTTGTTTTTCTCTCAGCACTTCTGTGGTGACCATGGAGGAGGTGGATAGACAGCAGCAGTCCTCCTCCCCCGAAGGGAACAAGGTACAGTGGCGCCCCCATATTACTCACTCACTCTCAGGCATTGTTCATCCCCGTGGGCTGCAGGCTTTCTGCTCCTGTTGTTGGTTCCCTCTGTGCTGAAACCTGCCAGCCTGGCACCACGTCACAGGGAAGGGCACTGGTACCCGGAGGACCCTGCCAACAAGCAGCACTGCTGTGGCAGAGTAGGACTGAGTACTAAAGGCTGTTGGTTTGTTGGCGAGACATTCATCTAGCCTTTGATCAGAGACATTGTTGATGGAGATATTGTATCTTGGTCGTGTGGAGAATTTTTGAGTGACTTGTTTGTTAGTGGTTAGGTTAAGAGGTGGTATTTATTGTTGCGTGACTTACTAAAATGCATTATGTACCATGTTCAGAACGTAACACATGATTGATCCTTATACATTTACTAATTCTTGTATCTCTTTCAACAGTCCCCCACCCTTAGGCACTTCTCTTCTTCAGATCCCTTAAGAACATATGAAAACAGACCAAATAATCACTCAAGGTCACTAAACAAACTTGGATCGGGCAGGAGGCTAAGGTATGAAGTTCAAAGTCCCTCCACTGCTTGAGAACACCAGCGGTGAATTTACAGATTATTTCGTTTCCATGATAAAAGCTTGGTATATATGACTTGCATTACATTCTCTTTTACATTTTTTTCCTCAATTGCTCCAGTGAAATCTCCCAAACAGTAGCAACGCCCTCGCCAATGCCAAACAGAACCAACTATTTCATTGTCAGTCCTCCATCTCAAGGCGTAGTTTTACAAGGGAGACCCTTTCAGCACACTCACATAACCCCTGCAATAAAGAAGCATGTCCAAAGGTAAGAGGCATATGTCAACCTCGGTCACTTGCCATGTGATCCTAGTGTACTTGCTCTGTCTGCTTGTGGCTATTTTTACCTAAATTACACTTATCCGTCAGGAAAAAAGTCACCAAAACATTGTGGAACGACTTACCTAGGTCCGAAAGAAACCTATGTCTGAGACATGGGCCTTTAGATCTAAACTTTGTGCTGCTTTTAGAGAACTGTTTTTTTTACACTTTTGTACCTAGTAAGATCCATTATTACGAGCTCATTGCTTTCTTTTTTTGATTTCTATTCCTAAGCAACCTTGACTTGAAGGAAAGGTAAGGCGTAGTAGACTAGATCTCTCCTTGTGTTGTGTGCTAAACTAAAGACATAATGCATTCCATTTCATGCTGTAATTAAATGGTTGCACCTCAGCAAATTATCACCCTCATGTTGCATCCGCCAACCTTTGGTCTGTGCCGGACTGAGCCCTGCGTGCATGCCTCTTTTGAATGTCATGTCCGTGGTTGATCGTGATATATGAGCAGTAGCTGGGTCACCCCAGATCTGTTACTTAAATTACACCATTTGATTGTTTCCATGCATGCAATTTGATCTGTTTATTTCTGACCGACCAGTGTTTAACTTGATCGATGGTGCTGAGCAGAATGTTTCCTTGTTCCCATCAGGAATGACTACCTTACAACCCAGCAGATCCCACCAGTGCAGTTAGATAGCATCGTTCTCACCTGCCCAGAGATCTCAGGTACAGTTTGTGACCATTACCGCATTGTGCAGCATCCCTGGGGGTGTTTGTTACATCTTAGCCTGGTTTTCCACGGGCACACCATGTTCTTTTGGGTGGTGTGGGGAGGGTTGTTGTTTGAGGAATAGTGTGCGGCGTGTGTGCGCGCTCCGATGCGGTGACAGCCAACTGTGTGGCTGTCTGCGGCAGGGCTGCCCATCTGGGCCTCCTGCCTGCGTCTGCCAGAGGGGGATTGCAGGCAGCCTCTCAGATTAATCCGCAAAGCTCCTGTGAGAGAAAGAAGCGCCTGCCTGCCTGCCTGCCTGCCTGGCTGGTCAGCCGCTGATGATGAGAAGAGGGAGGACAGGAGCTCGCTCAGCCACTGGCTAATAAAGCAATGCAGCCCAGGCTGCCTCCAGGCATTAGGAGAAGGATTTTATGTTTTCATATTTTTTGCTGTAGAATGACCTTGGCATGTAGAAAACGCCTGTCCCTGGCTGTTATTTGTTTTTTTTGCTTACGTTCCAGAAAAAGTATTTTCTCAAAACACTTTCCATCCTTTCAGATAAAGCAGTTGATGCACTTATCGGACCAAAACCCTGGTCTCATTATCATTTTTGTCCATTTTAGATGACGAGAACGTAAACATAAAAAGACGCGTCCAGCATAAAAGGAGATCGTCACAGGAGAGTTGCTGTAGCTTTCCCTCACCAGTTAAACCAGTGGAGGTAAGAACATTTGTTGCCTTGATCACAATTGAAATGAAATAAGAGTTGATGCTGGTCAAAAATGTGACCAGTAGGCATACATCTTGAACGACACCACCTTCTTGCTTGGTGTTCATCTTTTCATTTGCAGCCCCTCCGCTCCGATGGCCATCTCAAGATGTGCTGTAAATGTAATAAACCCAGTGAGGACCACTCCAAGTGCCATCACTGTGGGAACGTATTCGCCCCGGTGTCCTTCCAGCACGCTTATGAGGCCCAGCTGTCCTCCCCTGCAGCCAGACCCCCCACCCGGTCCCAGCCCTCCACTGGACCAAGCAACCTGCAGCTCAGCAAGAACTTTTATAGCCCAGCTTCCACGATGAGGGCGCCTCGCATGGAAATAGTACCGGTACGCATTACCAAGACTAGCTTCCCGCCGCCGCACAATGGGAGGCCAGGCACGGGGCCTGCTGCTGGGACCTCGAGCTGCTGTGGATCTAGGATCTCTACCAAAGGCAAGAGGACTGCAGCGGCCAAGCAGCATGAGCTCAATGATCCCAGTAAGTGGAACTGCTAGGACCTGCACTGATTCTCATCTGTTTGGGTAAAGGGGTTGGGAAAAACATTCACCTACCTGGGGGATGTCTGTTTTTTATTGTTAAATTAGACTAAGCTTGTAACGTAACAAAATGTGGTAAATGTTAAGGGGTCTGAATACTTTGAGTGCACTGTATGTTTTTTTAATAAGATAGCGATAGCAACTCACTTTAACACAGAGTGGAAGGCATCATATTATTTATTTTTATAAATTTAAATTTTCCAACCATATAAAGTACTTTTAAACAGGTCTCCAGCCAGGAACTGAGTACTTTCTATGCCGCTTTTTTAGTTGTCCTGTCCAGTGATGACGATGAGGAAGCAGACACTGCAAGCACGGGAAGTGTCAACAGGCTGGACAGCGTCTCGCCTCGACCCGCAGACTCTGCTCACTCCTCGCCGGCGCCCTCTGGTGGCAGGGTTGAGGCTGCGGTGAAGAGCACAGGAGAGCGGGATATCACCGCTGACTTCTTTGCTGACATTGATACGAAAATCTCATTACCTAGGCGGCCTCGTATGAAAGATCCGGTATGTTTGGTATGTTAAGGGAAAAAGATTCCCCAAAAAACCTACGATATAAATTAGAAATCAAGTGTCAATTGTTAGCAAAATTATTATTATTTTCATTCAATTATCTGGAGTTCTCACTTTTTTAACTTAGTTACAAAGTGCTTTTAAAACGAACAATTGTAGAGCAATTTACATGTTGCAACACAATATATATTTAATAAAGTGAGGTCAGAGGTCTACAAGTAGGCGAGGAGGACAGACATCCTAACTGTTAGAGATTTTCTTTTTCGTACAATGTATATTTAGATCTAGACCATATGTTTTTCCAGCTCATGTAGGTCTGCCTCTTCGTTTTGATGAACCAAACAAAATGAAAAAAAACATTAAGAACATCTCTTTTTAACAGTGTGGAAAGTCTGTACCTGAAAGCTTCTCGCCGAAAATCAAGAAACCAAAAGTCTCAACCACCAAGTGTGACAGCATCATTCTGGAGTGCAGAAGCATACGAGTCGGAACTCTGCGCAGGATGGTGACCAAGCCTGTGGTCGTAAGTATATTTCTGCCAAAATATTTGAGCTTGTGAAATACTTTAAAGATTGCCATCTTTTTCCAGATATACTTTAGATGAGGCTTTTACGTATACAAAAAGTGTGCACACTGAATTTTGTCCAATCTAAATGATGCGTTCATAACTTTCTTTGTTCTAATGCCTTGCAGTTTTCCATCGAGAATATTCAACTTGAAACCGAAGGTAAGGGGCCATTCAATGATGATGTGGCTAATTATGAGATTTATTTAGGACACCAGCCATGGTGTTTAGTAAAGAAAAAAAAAGAAATACATTGGAAAAGTTAACATTCATGTAAAAAGTGAGGTTAATAAAAACTAAATATATAAATTCTATGTTTTTTGGGGTCAATGCACAGTAATTTGGAAGTCATCGCCAATACAATAATTCTAATGCTCAGAGTGAAATTGAAAAGATAAATTATAAAACCCATTTTATTTGCATAATAAGGTGTCATTGTGTAATGAATAAACCATTCATGGTTGATTTGGTTCAAGTAAGCTTGTTCCTAAATTGAATTGTCCGGTAATCTTTTGTTGACAAATTTGACTATTTATTTGCATGTTGCATCTTGACTCCGCCATTCAGTATCCCACAACCTGAATAATTTATTTTTTTAATTAAGCACATTGAGTAATGAGTATGAAATGTGTTATACAAATACATTTTATTTTAATTTGATAAATCAGGGTAAAAAGTGTTAAAGTCCAAAATATCTTGCATCCATAATGTGGTGGGTGGTGGACTTAAAAGAGAACTTGCTACCCTAGCTGTCTGTTCTGCCCTAGTTTTTCTAATATTGAACCTTGTTTTAACTGTGACGTTCCCTCTCGTGTGCCTGCCTGCCTGCCCCAGCCCCCCAGCAGATGGAGGACGTGAGCCTGCGGGCCTCGGAGCTGATCAGCTGTGAGTGGTGCAGCGTCAGGAAGCTGCCTGTGCTCTTCTTCCAGACCACCCAGGCCGAGTGCCTGCGGCTCCGGACTCAGCTCAACATGACGCAGGAGAAGGGAAACATGTGGTACGACTGTGCGGGCAACCGTGAGTACAATTTACCGGCAACTGTTAACTGACCTCAAGAAGATCTTTTGTGAAATTGCAATCCATTGACATCTCTAATTGACATACTTTGGATGTGCAGAGTCTGATGAGAAGTACATTGTGCTGATTTTCGAGAATGGGCTTACTATGAAAGATCAGATGATCCTGGAGGACATCCTAAAGGAGATTGGCCGTACAAACAACCTCGAAGACTTTCCAACCAAGCTCTCTTTTGACGAAGCCAACTCCAGGCTGGTGAATTACAATAAAGCAACAAAAGAGAAGGAGGAAAAGGTGGGCTGATCACAATATTCTCTATATAATGTCAATGTATTTCAAATAGATGTGCGTTTTGTTTAACATTGCACATTGTTTTTTCCTCACCATCTATCTGTTTCTGTAGCGAAAGCCCCTACCCTCCAAAATCACCCAGGTCCCCCCAGTGAAACCAGTCCTTCCGGTCACACCGACCACCCAAGTGGCCCAAGTGACTCAGGTCAGCCCCGTGTCTCCAGTGCTTCTGCCTGCGCGAACACGAATGGCCACCCGCCAGCATTCCAGCACGTTTTTGAATGAGGAAGACGACGACATGGCCGAGCTCCACCCCACCTTCACTGGACCAATCGTAAAGTAAGCAGCAATTCACGAGCCCTGCTGTTGTCCACGAAGCACATGCCGGAGTGTTTCTCCTGGTTCTGACGGTGACGCTGCGTGGTTGTTTTCAGGTTAATGGTTTACCCGCCTCCCCCAGCAAAAGGGGGTATCTCTGTCACTAACGAAGACCTCCACTGCCTTAACGAAGGAGAGTTTTTGAACGACGTCATTATTGACTTTTATTTAAAGTAAGTGCACCCTGACTTGGTACACAGTGTATTTAGTTAGTGTAATGTTTTACAAATGTAATTTTTTTTGTTTGTGGGTGCACTGTTATCTGTGTAAAACAGTTCCTAATTCTTTTTATGTGCCCTACCTTTAGATATTTAGTTTTAGAGAAATTAAAAAAGGAAGACGCGCAAAGAAGTCATGTGTTCAGCTCCTTCTTTTATAAGCGGCTCAACCAGAGGGAGAAAAGACCTGTTCCAGACACCGCTAATCTCCCGTGAGGGCCCACTGCTCAAAGAGTCAATACATTTCAGACCAAACTCAAGCTTTGACAGGTTACTAAACAACACTCTCTTTTCTGGTTGCCAGGATACAGAGAAGAAAGCACAATAGAGTGAAGACATGGACCCGGCATGTGGACCTGTTCCAGAAGGATTTCATTTTTGTTCCTATCAATGAGTCGTGAGTCTCATGTCCTAATGTCTAATGTCCTCATTTGTGTAATCTAGTAAATTACTTTAAAGGGATGGATACATTTTTGGGAAATATGATAGAAAGTGCACAGGTACGTAGTCATACATATTGGCTGCCTACCCGACACAAGGTAAAACTAAGATTCCGCTTCCCAACAATAGGTCCGACCGCATATCTGTTTCAATAACATCGTCTTGCTTTTACATTTTCATTATGTGTGAGATACAGAAGATACGTCATGTAATATAACACAGCTTTGGAGTTTTTCAAATTTGTAGTTTGTCACTTGACAGAGCCATGCTAGCAATTACTACTGGCTTGCATTCCATTTTTCTAAGGAAGGCTACATTTTCCTAGCTACTTACTATACTAAATAACAAATTATTGGATGTACAATTATAACATTGATATCAATCATCTTGCCTGCCTAGGGGTAAGTTGGACCATGTCTTATCTCCCAAAATGTTTAACGGTCCCTTTAAGGGACAGATTAATTATACAAAGCATTCTGTTAATCAAAACAGTTGTTTTTGATGGTTCTTTATCAAATACATTCAAGAATAAATCCTTTTTCTTTCTTTCTTTCTTTCTTGATTGATTGATTGATTGATTGATTGATTGTCTTTGTTTCCTCTTTCCCAGAGCCCACTGGTACTTGGCAGTCATCTGCTTCCCGGGCCTCCAAGGCCCTCATTATGAAGACAACTCTCTGTACCAAGGGCAAACCCTAGCTCCAGGCCCTGTACCAGGGGTAGACCCAGCCCTGGGTCCCCCTATGGAAGAAAGCTTCCCAGATCATTGCCGGCCAATCTCTCCAGACACAGACGATGCCCTTGGTCCCCAAAAGCACCTCTCTCCCTGTGGCACTGGGTCATCCTCAGAGGGCCACTCCAGCACTGACCGGACAAATGTTTCTTCAGCCTGTGCCAGTGAGGTACAGGAGCCTTCAAATGCCCCCAGTGCAAAGATGAATGTGCAAGGGGACACCTTGCCTCAATACACAAGTAAGTCACGGTTACAGAGCTGGACTTGTGTGTAGCAGAATATGATGTATTTTTTGTGGAAACCGTGCAGAGGAATCTGATTTCAATGTTTTTTTTTATGGGGGTGTTTTCAGACGGTTTGCACAGAATCAGTCTTAGCTACGGATCCGGAAATGATGATTCCTATACTTTTCCTGACGACCAGAGCTCTTGCCAGGTATTTAAATTAGCCTAATTCCATTTGTTGTTGTGGGATTCGGTCTGACCGAGGCTAATTCTTTTTTATTATAATCCAAGGATGAGTGCAGTGAAGATGGGGCACTTGCTGATGAGACACTCAGCCCTGATAGTTCAGGCTGGACTTCCAAACCCACGCTCTGCAAACAGTAAGTTCCATGTTTTGGTCCCTAGGTGGCATCAATGCACTACTCGCAAGTTTTTGTGAGTCATTTTGGGGTAAATGTACAAGGTTAAAGTCAATTTGGTATCAATTAGAAATGGCAATTTAGAGATGACCTGGCTGTTTTTTCCCCAGGCCTTGTATTCTCATCATGGACTCCTTGCGTGGCCCTGGCAGATCTGCTGTAGTAAAAACTTTGCGAGAGTAAGTAATTGTTGCTTTTGCTTTGTCAAGCCATTAGAATTCATTGCCATTAAATATCTTTTTATTTTCATGGCCATTTTATAGTTTATGACTGTATGGCCACTGTGTTTGATCTCACTAGGTACCTGGAGGTGGAGTGGGAGACCAGGAAAGGTTCTCAGCGGCGTTTTGGAAAAGAAGTGATGAAGGGCTCCAACCCACGTGTGCCTCAACAAGACAACTTCAGCGACTGTGGAGTGTACGTCCTGCAGTATGTGGAAAGCTTCTTTGAGGTGAATGCAAGGGCATGCTTACCATACACCTTTTCCAGTTGATTTTCATTGTAGACTGCTTTGAATATTATTTACTCTTTATGTAAGTAAATTGTATTCTTTAGTCATTCCTGAACAGTAACATAACCCCTGTTTTTCACCCCAACTATTACAGTTTGAGTTTATTTGAGATGCGGCAACTTCACTCTCTTCTTAAATATTTGAACGTTGATTTAAACAAAATTAACAAGCAATTGTAAATACACTGAACAAAAATATAAACGCAACACTTTTGTTTTTGCTCCAATTTTTCATGAGCTGACCTCAAAGAGCTAAAACTTTGTCTATGTACACAAAAGGCCTATTTCTTTCAAATATTGTTCACAAAATGTTTAAATTCGTGTTAGTGAGAACTTCTCCTTTGCCGAGATAATCCATCCACCTCACGGGTGTGGCATATCAAGATGCTGATTAGACAGCATGATTATTGCACAGGTGTGCCTTAGGCTGGCCACAATAAAAGGCCACTCTAAAATG
>JAPMUY010011169.1:130000-132136 GCA_026901105.3 Galaxias olidus | reverse complement strand
ACTTCCTGATAGCAGGAACCAGATTGAAGTAGAACTGAGGAGGAACATCCCTCAGTAAACGACAACAAAACACAGCAGTCATCCCAACAGGATGACTCATACCAGGATAGAACCAGCAGCAGAACACAATACAACATACAACTAACAGAACACAATACAACATTCAACAACCAGAACACAATACAACATTAAACCAGAACACAATACAACGTACAACTAACAGAACACAATACAACATTCAACTAACAGAACACAATACAACATTCAACTAACAGAACACAATACAACATTCAACTAACAGAACACAATACAACATTAAACCAGAACACAATACAACATTAAACCAGAACACAATACAACGTTCAGTACAGAACACAATACAACATTCAGTACAGAACACAATGCAACATTCAGTACAGAACACAATACAACATTCAACCAGAACACAATACAACATTCAGTACAGAACACAATACAACATTCAACTAACAGAACACAATACAACATTCAACCAGAACACAATACAACGTTCAGTACAGAACACAATACAACATTCAGTACAGAACACAATACAGCATTCAACAACCAGAACACAATACAACGTTCAACTAACAGAACACAATACAACATTAAACCAGAACACAATACAACATTCAACTAACAGAACACAATACAACATTCAACAACCAGAACACAATACAACATTCAACAACCAGAACACAATACAACATTCAACTAACAGAACACAATACAACATTCAACAACCAGAACACAATACAACATTCAACAACCAGAACACAATACAACATTAAACCAGAACACAATACAACGTTCAGTACAGAACACAATACAACATTCAACTAACAGAACACAATACAACGTTCAACTAACAGAACACAATACAACATTCAACAACCAGAACACAATACAACATTCAACTAACAGAACACAATACAACATTCAACAACCAGAACACAATACAACATTAAACCAGAACACAATACAACGTTCAGTACAGAACACAATACAACATTCAGTACAGAACACAATACAGCATTCAGTACAGAACACAATGCAACGTTCAGTACAGAACACAATACAACATTCAACTAACAGAACACAATACAACATTCAACCAGAACACAATACAACGTTCAGTACAGAACACAATACAACATTCAGTACAGAACACAATACAACATTCAGCACCAGAACACAATACAACGTTCAACTAACAGAACACAATACAACATTCAACTAACAGAACACAATACAACATTAAACCAGAACACAATACAACATTCAACTAACAGAACACAATACAACATTCAACTAACAGAACACAATACAACATTCAACAACCAGAACACAATACAACATTCAACAACCAGAACACAATACAACATTCAACAACCAGAACACAATACAACATTCAACTAACAGAACACAATACAACATTCAACTAACAGAACACAATACAACATTCAACTAACAGAACACAATACAACATTCAACTAACAGAACAGAACAGAATAATAACTAAACAAAACCAAACAGAATAGAACATAACAAAACGGAACTAAATCTAATACGTATATTAGAACATAAAAGAAGAATAGAACCTAGCAGAACAGAACCTAACTGAAGAAAACATGCAAAACAGAACAGAACACACAGAATAATACAGAACCTCATAAATGAGAGCATAACAGAGAATAAAATAATAGAACCTAGTGACAACCTCTTTCAGAAACAGACACACACACACACACACACACACACCTCCCTTACTGATTTCACACAGCCATCAAGTTGAGTTGGGCTCATGGTCAGTGCACACACACACACACACACACACACACATACACACACACATGTCTCTGTGGCATACTGATCGCCGTGGCGACTGATGGAGGGTGCCTGGGTGCAGCGGTGAGGTGGTCATACTTTGCATATTCAAAATGAGATGTCTTTATTAGGCAGCGTATTAAAAAGAAAGATGTCACTGTGGATATTGGAGCAGGATGAGGCTGGCTTTTCAGAGTTTGTGTTTGTTTAACAGGCAAAGGAAATGAAATGGAGAAAAGCAGACAGAAGTCTTTGTGACGCAGTGTTCTGGTCATTGTGTTGTTCATG
>JAPMUY010011169.1:107500-120000 GCA_026901105.3 Galaxias olidus | reverse complement strand
CCGGCACACACTTGACTCGTTGGATAAGGTCAACACCAATGTAAACAATGTCTTTAATAAGGTGACAGAAGTAGGAGACGCTCCTACGGGCATCCCGTTTATGAGTTTAGATTACAGGGAGGAGACGTCGTTCAGTTTGTCAAGGTAGCCTCGGAATTGTAGCGACCTTCATCTGTAATCCACAACGATTAGCACTCCAACCATGGCACTCCAAACCAGTAGAGGATAATAGCAGCCTTTGCAGAGGGAGGAGGGATGAACGGAGAGGTGGTGGCTCTCCGGAGGAGTAGAGCGTTTGGCTGATTGCACGGGTAAACGAGAGGAAAGAGAGGGATAGAGGAAGTAGGTAGGTGGATGGAGAGACAAACCCTGGGGCCCTTTTTCCTTTTTTAAAAACGATGCGCTTAGCTCCGCCATTTGGCGGTGTAATTGTTGCCCTGTTCTTCTGGGAGTCTGCAGAGAGAGCGCCGGGCGTGCAGGGCAGACTCAAAGCGCCCGCAGCCAGCCAGGGAGAGCAGCAGGAAGAAAGACCGCGCGCCTCAGAGGTCATGTTTTGTGTTTGTTGTGATTTCTTGGCGAGGTCCAGGTGTAGCGGCTTCCTGTTTGTTGAGTGGCTTTCTTCAAAGCAACCGCCCGAGGCTCATGACAAACCTTGCAGAAACTTTGCGGGAGAATATCACAGACTTTTTTCCAGAAGAGTTAAGCTTTTATGTAGTTCAGTCTGTAGATATGTAGATCACTTGTACCTGATCTATATCTGTTCTCATTTCCTTTCTTCCCCCTCTCTTTCCCTTCCTCCCTGTCTCTGTCTTTCCCTGACTCTTTTTTCCACCTGCCTCTCTCTCTCTCTCCTTCCTTTCTCCTAAAGAACCAGTTTGGCTACCAGGACGGGGGTTCTGCCCCTGATGAGGCCCCTGTGGCGGGGCCCCAGCCTGTGCAGGCCCCCGAGCCCTCCGTAAACCCTGGCACCGGCCCTGGAGCAGGAGCAGCGCTGTAACGGCACCCTCCAGAAGAAGAACCTGCCCGGGGGAACGGGGGGAGGACAGCTGGGGCCAGAGGTACAGCGCCGACCCCACCGTCTTCCTGGGGGATGGGTCCCCCGCGGTGGGACACAGACGAGGACGGCTAATGACTCCCATGAATGACAAGAACTCTCAGGTTGGTGCACTGCAGGACCTACTGAACTCTGCAGGGGGCCTCGTTCAAAAGCACGTACTTTTTTAACGTTTGACTATGTTGGGTTCAAAGAACCATTACGGTGCATTGCAAGTCCTGCATATATCTTTGCCCATTCTGACCCAAACTTACTGACTTCTCTAAAATATGTCACACCATGACCCAACCAAACTCATAGATACTCAGCCAGCTGACGCTATCATACTATATACAGTCAATGTTCTCTGCTAAGTACGGCTTGGCCTATGAACACATCTACATCCACAACTATTAGAAAGGCTGTTACATAAAGAAATATAAAGAAACTCCAAATGTGTAGCCTCATTTGTTTCCCTACGCCGTTCATCCGGACTCTCTCTGTTAGTGCATTTCTGACATCATGCAGCGTTCAGGCATACACACACGCCACGTGCACGTCAGCTATGGCGGAGCTCCTTCTCAGCTTTTGATCACATTTCACACTCCGTGTCTTCCGGCCTCACGGGGTGAAAGGCTCCTCTCTGAATCGTTTCTTTTCCCCGATCTTCTCGAAATATAACAAAGCCCTGAGCAAAGTACCTCTGATGCTGTGTCAAGGAGCGGAGTGGTGGAGATCAATAGGCTTCATAAGCCTTCTATTACTATCACAGCACTACAATCTCCTCGCTCTCTTTCACCAAGCCCCCCCCCCCCCCCCCCCCTCCCAAAAGGTGTTCCATAAGTTTTTGAGATCTTGTCGTAATGGAACTTCTTCTGTCTTGCTCTCATCTGTCGTTCTTTCTCTTGTAATCTCTCTCTTTCTTTTTGGTCTTGTTTTATTTAGCTACGTGTCGTTCATAGTTCCACCTTTGTCTTATGCTTCTCACCCTCTCTATGGCTGTTCTTTTTCTGTGTATTCTTAGTTCCTCTGATATTCTTCTCTCTCAGTCTCTCTGTTGCCCTCCCTTTATCCCTCTCTCATTCTCCAGCTCTCTCTCTCTCTCTCTCTCTCCTCACTGAGTCTCTCCCTGTGTTGTTTCTGTTCTGGCTTTCAGAGTACCTGAACCCCATCGAGGAGAACCCGTTTGTCACGCGTCGCAGGAATGGCGAGGTGCACGCCCTGGACAACCCGGGCTACCACAGCACGCCCCACAGCCAGCCCAAACTGGGGAGGACGAGGTACATCAACGAGCCGCTCTACCTCAACACCTTCCACAGCCCCGCCGAGCTGGCCAGCCTGGGGGGTCTGGAGGTCCTCCGGAGAAACGGCCTGCCCTTACCCTCCCACGCCGCCCCGTCTGTGGGCTCAACGGCCACCCACCTCCCCCTGACCATCCAGACCGGGGGGCCTCATTATTCTTTCCCCTTTGCCCAGCCCTCGCCCTCCGGTTTGGGCATGACACCCTGCCACCATGCCTCCGCCTCCCACATCCTCCACGGGAAGTCTAGCCAGCCGGCCCCACCAGGCGTCCCAGCTGCCCAGGGCTCTAGTGGCGGCAGCCAGACCCAGGCAGGGTCGGTTAGCGCGGACCAGGCGTGCCACGGTTCTGGGGCTCCGTCGATGGGCACCCTGTCCACGTCAGCGCCCGGCAACTTGCCGGCCTACCAGAGCCATCCCACCCACCCAGGGAGCCTGCTCAAACACGGCCAGACCACGGGCAAGGCCAGCGGCAAGAAGCTCAAGGTGACCTTCGACAACCCCGAGTACTGGCAGCACAGCCTGCCGCCCAAGCCCTCGAGTGACAGGCCCGTCGACCAATCCGGTGTGGTGGAGGTGGGCGGTGCCCCGGGCACCAACGCCAAGCTCCTCTACAAGCAGAACGGTCGTATCCGTCCGGCTGTGGCCGAGAACCCCGAGTACATGTCCGAGTTCTCCCTCCAGTTTTAGCCCAGCTCCGTCCTGCCCCCACACCCCGTACCGCCAGCGGAACACCGTGGTGTAGCCGGGAGGGAGCGCTCCTCCTCCTCCTCCTCCTCCTCCTCCTCCTCCTCCTCCTCTAACGTTCCCCTCAGCCTTCCACCTACGACCGACCAGAAACCCGGCCCGCCCTCCTTCCAGTTCCTTCCATCTCTCTCTAGGGAGAGGGTCAGTTACATGGAGACCGGAGGCCTCCGCCAAGCCCTTATTAATTCTTAAGGACTACAACCATCACACCCCACCCACTGGACCAGGCCAACCCCATTTAGAGTACCCCGTGCTGGGCTGCACTTCAACTCCACTAGCCCTTTAGATAGAGAGCAGCGCTCGCTGCGAGGAGCTGTGCCGGGGTTTTGCAAACCCATCGGCAGCCACACAAGACTCTTAAGGGTAAGGGCCAAATACCATAGCTGGCCAAGACAAAGCTGCAAAATGGTGCTGCTCTGTGGACACCTCTAAAGACACAGGAGAGGAAAAAGATGCCGAACTGGAGATGAACTGAGATGTTTGGATGAAAACCTAAACCAATGACTGTTGGTGTAAAGGAGGTGTGGACCAATATTAACCAATCGTCTTGAGACCCTGTCTTGTCTGAGTACTGAGTGTGGAAATAGACGGGGAAAACTTTCTTTTTCTATGGAACTGATTCTGGGGGACGGGAGGTGCGTTCAACGTGACATTGTGTTCATGAACGTCAATCAATGTTTGCAAATGCATTGGAAAGATAATTTGTTGGCAGAAATTTTACTAATTTGGATAAAATATACAAAGTGGGTTATATTTTGGTTTCAAACATGTACATAGTTGATATAAAAGGGCATTTACTCAATTACCACCATCAGATTCAGGAGGGCTTTGGTTGAACTGGTCACACAGGTTGACAGCATAAATGAGCTTACAAGTTTGGTTTGAGATACTGAAAAACCTAAACACAGCATAGAATGTAGGAAAGGGACTCAAGTCACAATGTCTGTGTTTATTTGTGTAACCTTCCAGGCACTCCTCTCCACTCATGATACGGTGTCCCCAGAAGGACCAGAAGCCGGCCCTGCCCAAAGAGAGGCCTGACAACGAGGAGGCCTCCAGAAACTGCCCAGTGCCCCGTGCCAGCCTCATCCCCTCCACCAACGTGCTCAGGAGGTGAGACCTCATCTTATTCATAGGGTCATTTGCACAGTCAAACACAATAGCGTCATTTCTCTCAACCTTTTGCCTAGCATAAGGTTATCCGATTAAAGTAGAATTAAAGCTAGGTATTAGATTTGTATCATCAATAGGTTTTGGTGGGAATATAGAACATCAGATGCAATCAGTCGAAGTATATTGCTGTATACACTGTGGAATAGATTTTACATTTTTTTTATTTTAAATAATATTATGTGTCTCAATAATCAAATTGTTCTTCCTCATGTTGTGTCCTATCTGTCTTCTGACACATCTATAACTTCAAATAATGAAATAAAACAAAGAGAAAAGAAATATTTAAATAATATTATGTGTCTCAATAATCAAATTGTTCTTCCTCCTGTCTTCTGACACATCTATAACTTCAAATAATGAAATAAAACAAAGAGAAAAGAAATATTCAATCATTCTTTCCTGAAGGAACTGGGGCAATTCATGTATGATGGTTAAGTCTTGTCAAAAGTTGCAATCTACTTCTAGGTCCATCTGATGTAGGAGTTACAGATCTCAGGAGACAACTGAATCGAACGGATCCCAGCATCTTCTAAGGAGCACAGCCTCGTATGCCCCCCTACCAAACACATTTTTTTGGGGGATTCTGAGACATTTGTGTGGATAGTATTGATTGTGTTGTGTAGTATATGATGTTCCCAAACTGAAATACTTGACTTTCTTAATAAAACATATTTGCTAGTGGAGTGTGATTTATTATGTTTGGTAAAAAAAACAAAAAAAAAACTGACCACACTGGCTTACTGATAAGTGGTACGAGGAGTCTGGCAGAATATGAACGTGAGAACAGGAGAGCTGTTTGAAAATAGGGTGTACAACCACAAGTACAGACACTTTGGCTTTTATTGGAAACATTGACCTCGGAACAGCTTAGCATCATTTGAAGCTTCACTAATAGTCGAAGAACAGTGCCGCAATCAACCGCCCAAAGTAATTCGAAGGTACTGCGTTATATATATCATATATGCATATTTTAACATTAAATACTTTCATGCATTTAGTAAATTCAATAACTCTGCGATATGTCTTCCATGTGCATTATATCAGCCAAAGCAATATGTGTCCCTTATACCTTCAGCTCACATTAACTGACTCCGATCCTGTCTGAAATCACAGAAGTGTTATTGGGCCTGATGTTGCCCATCCTGAAAAACAAATGTCATTGTTAGAACCTAGGGTTGTGTGCGCCTGCAGGACACATGGAGCTGTGAGACTGGAAACAGTGAAGCTATGAAGGAAACGGGGTTAGCTCACTAGTTTACTCTCCACTGCTACTTTCACAGGTCTCCCCTGCACCTGGTGCTAAGAGAATACACACTATCTTGATCGTTGCCTAAGAAGAGGGTTTGCAGGCTAAAAGGAGTGTAAAGGAGAAAAGACACTTCTTAATCGGGCACTTAAGTAAAAGAAAACCAAACCAAGACTCTTTAGTTTGTGTGCAGTGAGAGCAGAGGTAAGAGCAGAGAGAGATCGGCCAAAGCTGTTACAGCAGCGCTTTCAGCGAGTCCAACATCGGCGGAGCAGCAGACATTTTGTTTCTTTAATACGATGCTGACCGAAAGCTAAGCTCATTGTCATAATGTGCTGCCCCAATCAGGTAAGCATTGCTAACTCAAGATTAATATGGAAGATTGAAAAAGAAATATAATCTGTAGGATAGTTACTGATACGGTGTGAAACATCTTCTAAACATCATACCACATCAATCCCCACCACACCCAGGAACCTTGAGGGCCCTGGCCTTACAAGTCCTGATCAACCGTGACAATGGCAGGACCTAGTGCTTCTCAACAGTTCAAATGGGCAAGTCCACCGGGTCAATGGCAGGACCTAGTGCTTCTCAACAGTTCAAATGGGCAAGTCCACCGTGTCAATGGAACAACTCTCACTTCTTCTTGGCGACAATGTTGCGAGCGATCAGCTCCTTCATGATCTCGTTGGTGCCTCCATAGATAGGCTGAACACGGGAGTCCACAAATGCTCTGGGAGAATTAACAAAAACGTTTTTGGTACACAGACACAGAAACATCTTATAGTGTGGCGACTGATCAACAAAAACACAAACAGCCACACTCACTTGGCGATGGGGTACTCCCACATGTAGCCCCAGCCTCCGTGCATCTGGAGACACTCAGTTGCCACTTTGTTCTGGAGGTCGGACGCCCTGATTATAAATGATAAAAAATGCCAACATTAAAAACAGACACTTAAAGTTACCATACGGAGCCGCCTGAAATCTGACAATTCATGTGCCAAGTCGATGAAAATGACTAAGTTGGCTCAACTATGACTTTTCACCAGTATTTAGCCATGGAGGCTGTGGATGAGTCCAGCTGTTTCTCTGCGTGGAGCTGAAGACAGTTGTCCACAAAGGCCCGGCCCACACATATTTCAGTCTTGATCTCTGCTAGCTTGTGCTGCACAGTCTGTGATTAGAAAATATGTATTTCCAAACAGATACGGAGAAAATAATTTACTAAAACAACATTTGGTTAAAACTCCCAAAGATGAATACAGTTTCCAAAACCCCCCATCTTCACAATGAAATCTATGTTATTTTGACATCATGAAGACATATTAGACTGACCTGCAGATGCGCGATGGTTTTGCCAAAAGCTTTCCTCTGCATCACATAGTTCCTGGTCTCCTCAAACATGAACTCTGTGCTGGCGATAGCCTTGTCAGCAACCAGCAAACGTTCCTGACAGAAAGGAACGGCTGTTAAGGGGCCACCCAGAAGGCTTCATGACCGTGTGCTCTTACCTGTGGCAGCTCGTTCATCAGGTAGTAGAAACCCTTGTTGACTTCTCCCAGGAGGGCCGAGGCCGGGAGACGCACGTCCTCAAAAAACAGCTCTGCTGTGTCCTTTGGACGTAGGAGGGGAGAGACCGGGACATGCCACATTGAGAAACTACAACTATAAAACTACCTTTCAGAATGCCACTACTCTGATCGGTTTGACGGCCCTCTGCATGGCTACCTGTGCCTTGAGGCCGATCTTCTCCAGCTTGCGTCCCTTGTTGAAACCCTTCATCCCATCCTCAACCAGGAAGAGGCTGATGCCGTGGGCCGCCGTCCGGGCTTCCCGATCGGTCACCGTGACCACCACTACCAGGTCGGCCATCCAACCGTTGCTGATGAACACCTGGGTGGGACAGGGTGACAGACAGGGCTCAAACAAGACGAAGACCTCCCTGTGTTGTAAGATGGTGTCCCTGAGCGCACCTTGTTGCCGTTGAGGATCCAGTCGTCTCCGTCTCTCACGGCGTTGGTCCTCACACCCTGCAGATCACTGGGGTGGAGAAACAAACAACAGGAGTCAAGAAAGACCATTCTTGATTACAAAATAAATCCTTTCATTGTGACATGAAAATCTGACTCGCAACGAAGAAGGGCAAGACTGCTGTAACAGTGTAATCTAATCAGCACATATGACAGGGGGCCTGGACAAACATTTAGACAGTATTCATATAAATCATGATAAATAAATATATTTTTCCATCCTATTCACTAATCTGAATATCTGCTGGCTAAGAGGTCCTTTTTCAGTCTCAATCAAATCGTAGGGAGAAAGGCACAACACGATACCTTCCAGCTCCTGGCTCCGTCATGGCGATGGCTCCGATACACCTCCCAGCCGTCATCTCAGGGATGAACCGGTCGATCTGGGCCTTAGTGCCGTAGTTACTGATGTAGGGCATGACAATCTCCGAATGCAGGGCAAAGCCCGGCCCGGAGCAGTTGGAGTACATCCTGAAAGAGAGACATGGTAACAAAGTTGGCACGAGTAAGGTTTTCTGGTAGAGGAGATTTGGGCCGGTAACAGTTCATAAAAGTGCCTGTATGTACTTAAACAACCTTTGGATGTGTGTGGGCTATCAAAACGAGGCTAGTCGATGCATTTTAAGATGTGCAAAATGTACAAAGTGACCTTTAGAAACCCTATTGTGAAACCATAATATCACCAACCACTAACCCCACCACAGTGCTCTCTGAGCCAAACTGCCTTAAACATGCACTCCAAGTATAAATACAAAAATATACAGATGTATCACAATACACATATAAACTATCATTTACTTCTCATAACATACAGCATAAACCTATGTATTATGCACAAAAACATTTTATTTTAAAAAATGAATGCATTTGCTGATTATTATGTCTTTATATCATGACATAATTGAACTGTATAGAGTATTTTAAAGCAACCATAGGAAACTATTTTGTATTAACGTATTATCAATGCATTTCTTCTGTTTGCACATTGAAATATATATGGGAGAATGAAAAGATTGCGGTTCAGATCAGTCCTCTTGAACGCTCAATATTGAATTTCATTTTTGTCTGCCACCGGCTACGATCTCTCGTGAAACTGTGGCGAATTGCTTTACTGTACAAGGAAGTGTGTCACTAAATCACGTTTGCTCGCAGCTGTGCTTTTTTCTTTCGCTTCAGCCGTCTAGTGATAACTCAGCGTTGTACACAAATGCTCTTCTTCTTTGTGGCAGTTAGAGAAAATAATGACACCAAGCAAAGAGTGGGGGCTGCCAAAATCATCTCCTACAGACAGCTACCTAAAGTAACTTTAAAATGGTGTTATACACTTCTGTATCCTTCAGAAGACCACTTACTGCTCCTCCCAGACCACAGCAGCAGACAGAAGATCTCCTCCAATCCCACCATGCTCCTTTGGGGTCAGGACTCCCAGGAGCCCCTGCTCCCCAGCCTTCTCCCATAACTCCCTGCTAACCTGGCCTGCCTTTTCCCACCTGGTAAAAGACAGGTAAATATGGAAGAAAAGAAAACCTGAGTTCAAAATGTACACAAATATGAATGTGATTAAATTGCAGTAACAGGGAAAATCTGCCCTTGAGAGACATTGCATCTTGCAGACAAGTAAGCCTGGAAAAAGAGAAAACAATATAAACAGATGACCTTAGCACCCTCGCATGATGACTAGCAATTACAGACTACATACGCCTTGTGGTAGGGCACGACTTCCTCGTTGTAGAAGCGCCTAACGCTCTGTCTGAACATATCGTGATCCTCAGTGAAGATGCGGCGAGTTCCATAGTCCATCAGAGTCTTGGCACTGGATGGCTCCGGTCGAAACGAGGAGGGCGATTTGCTACACTTTGGCCGGCTGAGCTGAAATCTGGAGAAAAGAAATGAACGCACATTTAAATATGGAAAGGTATCTAGATTTTGAAAAAAACAGTTTTTTTTTCTGCCTTTTGGCTGTAAGAACTTTTATTAATGCAGGTGTCTGTGGTGAATCTGGAAAAGCCGATACATGACCTCTGGCACTGACAGCCAGAATCGGAGCACTTGACCTTGACAGAAAGCATTGACAATGCAATAATACATTTGTCCCAGAGATTGTTGACAGTTGCCTGTGCCACTAATTAGAGACCACTATCGCATCACTACGGTGGCCCTGAAGTTAATTACAAAAGCAAAACTTTATGGGCTTTATGTTATCCCTATAATACCTTGCAATAAGTTGTTCATGCGTGAAAACCCTCAACCAAGACTATACTGTACGTGCAAATATAATACGAGCTTATAATATATAATTAAAAAAGACTGCTCTGAACCACAATGTTTTCAATCTCCCATTGACATTACGAAGTGCAATCAGAAGAAATGTATTGATAATGTTAGTACAAAAAAGTTACCTATAGGCCTAGTTGCTTTAAGCTCTTTCATAGGATAGTTAGTTTTTCATACAACAGAAAGGTTAAGGTTAGGAATAAGATTAGGAAAAGGCATAACATCTAAATAGCCTGCACAATGACATGCATAAAATGATTCAAGGTCGCGAACATGCATTGGAACATGGGCGCCTGGCCATGCCTTGTGCTTGAAGGCCTCATCTTATTCCTAACCTTAACCTTGCTGTTTGCTTAAACGGGGACTTATTATGCGTTTTGGGTTTTTCGCTTTCCTTTAGTATGTTATTTTACTTTTTGTGCATGTAAAAGGTCTGATAAGTTACAAACCCCATAGTCCACACCAAAACGAGCAACTCACTCTCACAGAAAACACTGCTCCTGAACTGCCTGAAACGCCTAGTTTGTAGTCCGGCGTTTTCTTCCGTAACTTTTCTACGTCACTAAGTCACACGTTTGAATAATGTTTGGCACGCACTCTACCAGAGCCAGTCAGAGCAGAGGCCAGGTGGTTTTGCCATATCGAGAAATGCTGTTTAAGTCAGTCAGTGAAATTCCCTTTGTTTGGCCAGCTGACCAATCAGAGCAGACTGGTCTCGTCGGGAGGGGGGGCCTTAAAGAGACAGGAGCTGAAATGGAGTGTTTCAGACAGGGTGAATAGAGGTGCAGTAGGTCCAGGCAGTTTGGAAAAAAATAAATTGTTTATTGAACATTAAAATGCGTAAACCTATTCTAGAAGATCTCCTAAATAAAGGTATGAACCTGAAAATTTGCATAATATGGCCCCTTTAAATCCACAGTCGCATGGGCGCCTGGCCAATCTCAGGGCTTGAGCGCTGTCTTTCCAGGAAAAGCACCAGCCCTGAGTACTGTTTAAACTGTGTGGAAGCATTCCCAGAGGCGCCTAGCCATACGCGCTTGGAGGCGTGTTTTTCCAAGAAAAGCGACTTGTAGAGTCCTTGAAACTGAAGCATTAAGTCCCTGGATAAGTCAGTTTTGTAGCAAACGTTGCTACAAAAAAGTTTTTTTACGAAATAAGGAAGAGTTGAGGATAACTGCAATAACTGGTTTGTTGAAACATTGAACCAAACATTTAAGCAAAACAAATTGCAACGCATGATGGTCATTTCATTTGTAAATATTTATAACAAAAACGCACCTCTGACAAATCGATACATGGATAGGTCCAGCGCAAAGCAATTTGGTTAATCCAAAGAAATAATTTCCAACTGCTTTCTGAACAAACATTGTTGGCCGTTTGTCTTTAGACTAAACAACCGATTACACGGATACGAGTTCTTCAGCAGCAGTTTATCTAGCAGCAGTCCAGGTAAGGCTGTTTTTGACAGTTTCTGTAGTTAAAATAATTTTCCCTTTCTGTTGTGGAAATTTCTTCACACAAAAAAAAAAAGATCTGGGGTTGGGTATGGCTGGTGAGTTAAAAGAAAGCTCAGGGCATCGCAAATGCGTCAAAAAGTCTTCTCAGACAAACGAGGTGGCATCAATGAAACCAGATATGTTACTTTAATAGCATCAGTTCACCCCATTTAAACCTTTGCTCTATTGGCAGGCATTCAGGTGAATAGTTCAGGTGTGCCACTCTTGTCACTAGAGAGCGCACTTCAGCAACCTATGCGATTAGACACCAAGAAAATGGAGAAGGGTCCTTATTCTCGGAAAATGGACTTCATGGCAGTTTGATTCAATAACTGAAACTAGACAGCATGTGAAACCACTATTATATGTATATTTGACTATGCTTACTCCTCCTTCTTGACTTTTGATTGAAGTTACCGTGTGATGATCACTTAGTTAATAGCAACATAGCAACACAATTAATTAAACATAACATTAGAATCAAGAGTCCTCATGGGATCTCACCGCAACACCATGGATCTCAGTAGTCAATCGATTACAAGCAACTCTCTCTGGCGCTAATCTTTGTGGTCAATTATGAATTACTTTTTTAAATCCGCATCATACATTTGAATCAAATGGCTGTTTCCATATGGGAATATTCTACATTTTGTAATTAAGACTGCAATTTGCTGTAATTTTTTAGTTTATCCTATGACTCTATATTTCTACACTTTGGTTGGACTTTCGAGGATGCCAATATCAATACTAATGTTGATGAGCTAATGTATTTATTATTATATTTTTTTAAATGGGTGTATATTTAAACACATTTCTAAGGGCAGACATTAGTACGCAACTACAGGTTTGTGTCCTTTGGTAATCAAATATGGGGAAGATTGTTCCAAACGTATAACTTATAACTATTTGTAAAACATTGGTATTGACATCGTAATCACTATGTCGATTTGTTTTGCCTGTTTGTAAAACAGAGAGATTTAGGAAATCGTTTTTACCCATTCGATTTCTAAATTCAACGAGTTAAAATGACCAACAACTGATGGTTAGACATGCTTTTGCAACTGCAATTTCTATCTGTAGTATCCTCCTTTTTACTTGATCTGAACTTATTTTCCTTTTTTACTTGATCTTTATTTTTAGTTTTAGTTTTGTTTTTGTTTTATTGTGAGTGTGTATTTCATTACTTGATTTGTAGTTTT